>JASAND010015087.1:0-59396 GCA_030248195.1 Trissonchulus latispiculum | reverse complement strand
CTATCAATAGTTAAGTTACTCTGTGCAGGCTCCTGAAGGGAGCTACTCTGAGCAATGTCTATTTTTACACTTACTCTAATTTTATACGTTGGCATCGATTAAGTTGCGCACACAACATCGTTCCCAAGGCGTCAATATGAGCCCGAGAAAGGGAGCTGCTCATATTAAACTTTTAAATCTTGTCCTTTACATAAGTAAATGCTGGCTCATATTATACATTTTAAATCTTGTCTTTTCCCGAATTGAATGCTGTCCTTCTGGCTCATATTGTATTTTTCATGCGACTGCAAGGAGCATTTTTCCTACTTGTATATATATATATAAAGGGGGGGTGCGGTTTTAATGGTCTTTTATTTTTTTGAGAGTTTTTGTTTTTTCAGGGACCGTGTGGAAAAGGTTGACTACATTGGAAAGGAACTTTTGGTTTACTATGTGACGGGCCCTGATGATACAAAGGTACAGACTGTGACAGTACTTACATAACGTTTTAGAGTATTAACTTTTAGTCAAAGTCAAGGGAATTCCGAACTGTCAGAAATAGACTCTTGTGTGCAGTCGTGTGGCTTCAGGGTATTTTTACAGGGGGGGGGCGGGGGGTGCCCCCTTCTAAATTGACCTTCCCCCCGAAAATGCCTTTCCCCCGAAATCGCCCCCCCCGGGATTTTGGTCTTCCCCCTTAATGAGGTCTACATTTTTTCCAAGAAAGGTCAAATTTTCAAATATTTTCCGGCTTCGGCGGAGATTTTTACCTAAAAATAGCTATGTTTGGCTTAAATCTAGCATTTTGGGCTTTTTTTACGCTTCTACGTGAAAAATACGCCAAAAAATAACATTCCCCCCGGGCCCCCCCCGGAAAGCCCCCCCCCCGGAAAAAATCCCTAAAAAATACCCTGTTACATAAGCCCTGAAAAATTCTGATTTGGTGCAAATTTTGGCATAACAGCTATCCAGTGTGGCATAGCGATTCTGAATCATTCGTGTTGCCGCAGATAAAACTCTCAAACGGGGCAAATCGTGGTGGGAAAAACACGGTACTAAGGTTTCTACTTTTTCGGCCATGCTAAATAGCATTGTTAATTACTTTCAATAGAAAGCTGCTGATCGTACTGGACATAGTCAGGTACATTTTATGTCAAGGAACTTGTATATACCGAAGAATTGACCGAATATAGCCGCATATATATACACGTCACCAAACAGCTTTAAGTATACCAAAACCAAATGCCATTGCTTATGATTGTTTCAACTATTTTTGGCATTAAATATCAAGTTCATTTCGTTTTTCAAATTTTCGAAAATAATTGCTTTGAAATGAAAGCATATGAAACCTGGGACGATGATGCTACAAATTTTATTCCTTGATTTATGAGCTATCTGAGGCTTTGAGTTTGAATTTTTGGAATCAGAATCACAAAACAAGACGCGCTTTACCTATAAGCGCATCAAAATTGCTCAAAACTTTCCTCATTGGGTGCTGGCTTTTTGCCCGCTTAGGGTCAAAATTGATGGAGAAACGTACATATAGTCAATCCGGAAAAACGCCATTTTTTCAAACTTTTGGATGTGTAGAACTCATTTTTTGGAATTATGGGAAAATTCTAGTAGTTTGAAGAATGGCAATCCCTACGGATTATTTTCATTTGGGATGCAACTGGGGTCTCCGCTCCCCGCCCCAGACCCGGTGGTCAGGCCCCGGTACCTACTGAGGCCCAAAATTACGACAAATTTTGTAAATTTTTGACATTTTTGGACCAAACTTGACTTTTCAAAAGGCAAAAAGTGTTACAAATCTGTTTTCATGCCGATATGAATGAAAACAACGATAGTAGCGTTTGTATATCAAAAATTATTGCAAAATTTAAATTTTCCAGAAAATTTTTGAAAATTTTCGATTTAGACCCCCAATTTCCAGGCCCGGCCCCGATACCGGGGCTATGCGGCACTTGCCCCGGGCCGGTGCCACGATGAGGTCCCGGCCCCGGTAGTGGAGGCCCCGGTGCATCACTAATTTTCGTGTAGTAATGACTTCTCTGAACTTTAGCAATAGAGAGTAATTTCCTGGAAAAAGCCAGTCAATGCGGAAAAAAGCTAATGCCAGTCGAAGTATATCCTGAAGGTGTGGACCAATTCTGAGTGTTCCATCATGTTCAGCGTCGCTTTTTTACCCCAGGTTTCTGGGCTTATTCTAGTGGGGGGGCGGGGACCCCCCATAAACGACCTTCCCCCCAAAATTCGTGCCCCCCAAACCAAAGGGTGCCCCTATTGGTACCAAATTTTGCCCTGAAAAATTCGCTCAGAAGGCCAAATTTTCAAAAAATTTTATTTAAGATTTAAGATAAGATTAAGATATTTTAAGATTTTTACTCATTTTTTGCCTTTTTAACACTAAATCTGCCTATTTTTTGTAATAAAAAATCAACTTTTACAGTACATGCCAGAAAAATAGCGACATTTTTAGCATATTTTTCGAAAAATTTTCGCTCCCCCGCAAAAATCCTTGCCCCTCGGACTTTTGGGGGCCCCCAAGGAGGCCCCCAATAAAAAAATCCCTAGAACAAGCCCAGGGTTTGTTGTATACCGAGGCAAATTGCCTTCGTAAAGCATTAAAGACAACTTTTTCGTTTGCAGCATAAAGGGGCTAGGTTTCATCAAGTACGTATAACGTAAACATACAAATTTTTAAAAATTGTAAAACGAAAACTAGCTACAAAACACTGTTTTCCCAATGAATTCGTAGTTTTTTTGGCCAAATCTGCCAGTTCAAGGATGAAATATGGCGTGTAGCCGTCAGAACGACTGAGGTGACATATTAGTCCAAAAGTTGCTCATTGAGGAGTAACCGCCTAAACGGTATTGCTTTGTAAAACTTGAATTGCTGATTTTTCAAAATAGCAATAAACACTATACCAAAAATCCAAGATAATAGCTCAATATGGGTCTAGAAAGTGACCGGCTTTTCCCGATTAAATCATCATAATTAAATCATCGGGAAAAAGCCACACCTGCGCTGGACGTCGCGAATTGTTTACATTTGTATGAGAACAAAGCCAGACATGTTCCCACTTGATTGCAGTAGAAATTATTCAGATAGCTGTATTGACACTAAAGTTATAAAATTTTCAAATATTACCGTTTTCCCGCCATTTCAGGAGCAAAGTTTTCCAGAAAATGTCGACCCTGTTGTTGACAATAGAGGAGAGCCAGAAAGCTAAAAATTGGCGTGTGGGCTTATATTGAGGTCGTCATTCTACACACCAAATATTACTGCAATAGTTTCACCCGATAGGCCCCGGCGGTCGGGGCTTTTTTCCCGAAATTTTGACGTGGCATTTTTCCCGATTGACTATATATACTCTTCACCTTCAGTGCTCAGCCTAAAAATTAGGTATGAGGCTGTCGTCTATAGCAAACGATGAAAGAAGTCCATAATTATGTAGGGGCGCGATAGCGCCCCTACATAATATGGGTATAAAGGCGTCTGCGCGGCCCTCTGGAGACCGTGTTGGCCTGGTGCCAGCTAATTAGAGGTCCGGCGGTGGTAAAGGTTACCATCGTAAACAACTCGAGTAGTACTACAAGTACCTCCATACTTTTGGTTCGGTGAAACTTCGAACCGCACTAGGCGATAGTTACCGTGCGTTTGTTTTCTCGGTGAATAACGCTTATTGGAAATGCATTTTACGGCTAAGTGTTGGAACGATGTGGGCATTTTGGCACCATACTATATACTATTATATGTTGGTAGACAGGATCCTCCCATGCTACCTTTTTTGGTCATTTTGGCACCTGGCCAATTTTGGCTCTGTGCCAAAGGTCCCAAGTCGGACTTTACCTCATTTTTCGCAAATTTTGGTCACACTTTTAGAACTGGGTAGAAGCTGGAGAGGTCTAGTATCTTTTGTTGAAAATTACCAGTAGGGTTGCATAAAGTAACGAGGGGGATTTTTTAATTTTGCTCCCTAGCTTTCAGGAGATGGGCCCAAACTTTGCATTTTTTTGGCCTGTTTGGGCGAAAAGTTTCTAAGTCCCACTTTTACTAGAAATGGCCTAAAAGTCACTAAAAATGGCGTTTTTCGGCCTTGGGGTGGTGCCCATATAAAGTAAATCAGGGTCGCTGAAAACGATGAGCATACTGCCGATACCGCCCGAAGTGACCACTGGTCAGCATGGCTCCCGTGGTTCCTCGCCCAGGGTCAAAATTGGGAAAACTCCCTCTAAACATTGTTTTTCGGCGTTTTGGCCGGGGGCATATATAGTAAATCGACTACGCTCGTTTCAGTGGGCATATCGCCGAAACCGACGGAAGTGACCACTGGTAACTACAGCCTACGGGGCCTATTGACCACTGGTCAAACCGGCCTAAAACTGCGTTTTTCGGCGTTTTGGTCGGGGGCATTTATAGTAAATCGACTACGCTCGTTTCAATGGGCATATCGCCGAAACCGACGGAAGTGACCCTGGTCACTACAGCCAACGTGGCCTATTCCCCACTGGTCAAACGTCCTAAAACTGCGTTTTTCGGCGTTTTGGTCGGGTGCATTTATAGTAAATCGACTACGCTCGTTTCAATGGGCATATCGCCGAAACCGACGGAAGTGACCACTGGTGCTACAGCCTACGGGGCCTATTGACCACTGGTCAAACGGCCTAAAACTGCGTTTTTCGGCGTTTTGGTCGGGGGCATATGTAGTAATCGACTACGCTCATTTCAATGGGCATATTGCCGAAACCGACGGAAGTGACCACTGGTCACTACGGCCTAGGAGTCCCCTTGACCACTGGTCAAACGGCCTAAAACTGCGTTTTTCGTTTTGATCGGGGGCATATATAGTGAGTAAATCGACTACGCTCGTTTGAATGGGCATATTGCCGAAATTGAGGGAAGTGACCTGTGGTCACTACGGTCTATGGGGGTCTATTGACCAGTGGTCAAACCCCTTAAAACAGCGTTTTGCGGCGTTTTGGTTGGGGGCATATATAATGAAATCCACTCACGCTCGTTTCAATGGGCATATTGCCGAAATCGGGAGTGACCAGTGATCACTACGGTCTATGGGGCCTATTGACCAATTGATTAAACCCCTTAAAACAGCGTTTTTCGGCGTTTTGTTGGGGGCATATATTCTAAATCGACTACGCTCGTTTAGCATGGCACTGTTCAAGCTCCTTGTATCCATTACCGCATTGCTGGAAAGGGATCCTTTAAAATGACAGAAGGACAAGAAATAAAAATGCTCCTCTGGAGCATGAAAAAGTAATATAGGTGATGGTGAGGTTGCAAAATCAAGAGAGGACTAGTCTTTAAAATGCTTAATATGGGGCTAGGTTAAAAAATAGAGGAGGACTAGGTTGTTAGCGAATTAATATGGGCACAGCTTCCTTAGACAACCCATATTTAGGGATTTCACGTTTCGTCTTAGCTTAGAGCTATCAATGTCAGTCGATAAAAAATTAAGCAGTTGAATACTCATCGAATATAGCTGTTGCATGTACTGTTAGACTAGCTGCCAGCAATATACGTAAATTATCATCATTTTGTTGTGTTGAACTACCGCAGGCTCTACTACTAGGAGAGGTCTAAGGATATGATGCTAATATTGGTCCAAGTCAGAGGAAATAGAGAAGATCGTCGGAGAGTCCTAAATTATTCTTGAATATAAATTTTCCGTATAAATGGATACGTAAAATGCGCTGGTTAGTATGAAGCACTTATCGAAGAAAACGTTTGCTAAAATAAAAGTTCGAATAAAGCTCGAGCACACTGTAGCTGTAGGGTTATTTATGAACTATAAACCAAATGTATCGTGGATATGCATAATAATTTACATTTACAAACCGCGAATATGGGTTGTTCGGCGAAGCTGTGCCCATATTAATTCGCTAACAACCTAGTCCTCCTCTATTTTTTAACCTAGCCCCATATTAAGCATTTTAAAGACTAGTCCTCTCTTGATTTTGCAACCTCACCATCACCCATATTACTTTTTCATGCTCCAGAGGAGCATTTTTATTTCTTGTAATATATATATACCCCTATGCAAAAGACTAGCTAAGTAATTCTTACAGGTTTGTAGAAATAAGCTTAGCAAAACCTCGTAATTTTGGGTATTTATTTTTATTTTTATTTAAGTTTTATTTCAGAGCAGTCTTATTCTGAGTCAGGAAAGGAGATCACCAATTCAGAGCTCGGAATTGCTGAAGATCATTATACTACTGAGGTTAGCTGGGTTTCTTTCTCGGTATGCTTGTTGTATTACGTTGCAAGTATATCCTTTGAAATTTCTAGTGTGCATTATATATGCCGGTATGGAATCCTTAGTAATGCTGTGCTGCTATTACATGCTTATTGTAATTGTACGTATTGTTTTCAAATGCTATGCACAGTTTAATCATGTTACCCACCTGGCTTTTTCCTAGGCAAAATATCTGGTGGGGCAGGTCTGGGAGGGCACGGATTTCTGGAGGGAGAAAAATTATTAAAAGAAAAATGCTTAAAAATAGCTATTTTTTGTTGCTGAGCTAAAAAACTAACTATTTTTATCCTAATTTTGAGTTTAGAGTAGTTAAAATGCTTAAATTCCGGCGGAGCATAGGCGAAACATTTTTGAAAATTTACCCTCTGAAACCCCTATTTTTCCGGAGCACTTCAGAGTGCTGGGGGAGAGGAGCCCAAATCCTGGAGGCGACCCAGTCTGCAGGGAATGGATTGTGAGAAGAAGCCAGCCTACAGGTATTTTTTTGGAGGTTGCAGGGCCTCCGAAATTTGCCTCCTACAGAAAATGCCTTCCATCTGGGATTTGGAAGCCAAATCATTGACAAAAATAGGTAAATCTTTGCAGGTACCGGTTTCGCTGGCGATTTTTCCTTAAAAATGGCTACTAGAAGCTTAACTCCTGGTATTATTGCGTTTTAACGTTTTGCGTTAATGCTTGCAAAATTCGCCAAACATTACCAATTTTTTTGCTTTTGCAAAACAATACAATTCCTGGGAAAGCTGTCTAAAAAAATATCGTGACCCAATCATTGACTTTGACAGAAGAATAAATCAATATTATTTTGCACTTCTGTGATTTTTTAGAGTCAAAGCTTTGGTTGACCAAAGCAGAAGAATTGGAACTGGCCATCAATACCTGTAAGGATCTGATTCGCCAAAGTCGTCCAGAATCAGAGCGGCGGAAAAAGTTGGTTAAGAAGTTGATTGAACTTCGAATACGAAGCTTCATGAACTGGAGGCTAGTTGTAAGATATTTGTGTTTATCCAAAAGATTAAATGAAGTTGAGTGTTAAAAATAAAATATATTATATAATACGTTACAACTGAGCAAAAAGAAAATGGCTCCGAAAACTGAAAAGTATTTAAAACTGAAAAATATTTAAAACTAAGTTTCATGTACAAAAAAAATGATCAAATTTAGACCAAAACATGGGCCTCTCGTTGTCGAACTGAACCATCAGGTCGAAGAGTACAAGTCAAAAAATTCCTAATAACATAGACCTATTTTTCTTGTCTTCATTTAGTGATGGATTTTCCCTGATTGCGGCTTTGTATTTTCATTATTAGGAGGGCCCTACAGAAGCTGCAGATCCTTGTCGTCTTATTTCTGGACACAAGTTTGTAAATCAGGATTTAAGCAGAAGCAATAGATACTGTGAACGTTGTAATTCCATTATCTGGGTGGTCTTGCACGTTTGGTATCAGTGTAAAGGTATGCATATTCAGTGTGCATTGAATTCATTAGGTGCATATATTCATTGCTTAACCGTAAGATAAAATTATTCGTAGCATCAGTAGTATGATGCCACAGTGTTATCTCTGTTGTATAATGTTATATCTTAAACTTGCATGTATAGTTTGTCAAATTTGTTACATATATATAATTAAGCGCTCACAGCGCCCATTGGCTCTCTCCTGTTCGGACTAAGGCTACGGCCTTAGTGACTGCAGGCAGGCGTTTTTCATTACTTCTTTATGATATATATAATTACTAGAGGGAGAGTGCTGACAATGTAAAAGCTACCTCATTTTTATTTTCAATTTCTATTGGTATTTTCTGACAAAGAACATCTGCAACAAGCTGTGAATTTAGCAATGTTAGTGTTGATCTTTAGTGCTGTTTTCTAGTTGTTTCTGCGTTGCTCATAACTTAGGAAATTCTTGACCTCTTTTTCAGTTTGTGGTTTTGCCTGTCACGACAAGTGCCTTAATTTGGTGACCAGAACCTGTGCCGGAGTCAAGGTAAAGTCACCAAAATTTTTAAAATTTTAAAAAAATTAAAACTTAATTGTCAACTTGTCACGGTTCTAGTGCGTACTTGAATTTGAATACCATTGTGTTCACCAAATCTGGATAGCTAGGTAACCCTTCAGAAAAGGTCTGCTGCGCTCCATTATTCTGGCTTTTTCCTGGGCCAATATGAGGCCCAAATTGGGGAGGGGGTGATTTCTTGGATGAAACCAAGCCTCTTGTAGGAAAAAGCCAGGTTTTGTTCTGCTGACACAACCATCATAATTGTTCCTGTCTTTATTTGTAGTCGAAGGATGTTGGCAACTTTATCCTAAAAATTTGTCCAGAAATTGGACTGGCTGCGCAGAAGTATCGGTGTGCTGAGTGCAAGGCAAATCTTTCCTTTACTGGTATGAATACCGTTCTATGGCATTCAGTCGAAACTTTGGGTGGTGGACTGATGATAGTCCACAAGAGATTGTGGGTTAAGAAAACTAAAAGATTTAAGTAGAAGCTGTCAGCTAACTGAAACTATGTGTTGAATGAACAAATTGTGCTCTGTTGGTGTAGACGTGGGAGGTGAAGGCGTTTTTCGGTCAAAAACGAGCTGTGTGATGGTGCTTTTGAACTGTAAAGGGCTTAGAATTTATTTATACATCTTGTTTTTTGTTTTTAACTGGAATTTTACATGTTCCATGACTCGTTTTATTAGCGCCATTTCCTATTAATTCTTGTTTTCTTAATTTTAGGTGGTCGTGATACGGAGCCTCGTCTGTGCGATTACAGCGGTTTGTACTATTGCTATCGGTGTCACTGGAATGATCTGATGGTGATTCCGGCCAGGGTCGTTCATAACTGGGATTTTGTGCCTCAAAAGGTGCGCTCCTCCAAATAAGCTAACTGTCAGTGTCTGGCTGAAAGTTTAAACGTTTCTGGGAGTAAAAGTGAACACTGTGTATGAGTTCTAGTCAGATTAATCATTTTTGTGCAAAATTAGCGATTTAAATAAAGCAGTGCTTGGGCGATTTTCTTCACGCTTCTAGTTTTCGCGCTGCAAGTTCAACGAGCTAAGTGAGTTAACATTAATTCTGTCCTTTTTGCGCTCAAGGTCAAAAGTGTTAAGCAGTTCATTTTAACTTGCCTGCTGAGTTAAACTAGTTTACAAATTTTAAACTGTACTCTTTAACTCTCGTTTGTATAGCTGATATATGATGTTCGTGCCGTGTTAGGTTTCGCGTTATCATAAACAATATCTGAAGATTTTATCACGAAAGCCACTGATCAAATTGGACCAGTTGAATCCGTCGCTGGGCAACTTTATTGAGGAATTGAGAACAATTAGGGTATACTGATTTTAGTAATATTATTTTTTTCAAATTCGTTTTTTACTTTTATTGTAGTTTGCCGTTGCTTTTAGTTGGTTAACATGTAGAAGTAATAGACTACCTCTGGTGGCTGTTTTGTTTTTGATTTTGTATATACTATCAAGAGTCCATAATAATATTCCTTATATTATAGAAGAAGAGTAAGCCAGTATGTAGAGGGCTCCTCTTCTTGGCATTGCGTAACGGTGCTCCGACCACAATACGCTAATGTTCCCCCGTTTGGTGGAGGGTAGTTCTCTTCGACAAAGCGTACTCCCACCTCTCCGTTTGGTAGGGGGGGTAGCCGAAAGTGGTCCCCCGTTGGTGGGGGGGGTAGCCAAAAGTGTCCCCGTTTGGGGGGGATCGCTCGAGCAGGCTAAGTTTGGCTCATTCTGGTTGGCTGTTGGCGACACCCCCCAAACGGGGACCTCTTTTTGGCTGCCCCCTCCCCCACCAAACGGGGACCACTTTTTCTGACCTCCCGAAACGGGGACCCATTTTCGAATAGAGCGTAAACTACCGTAATCCTCTGCTCCCCCCCCCCCCCATCAAACGGAGGGGGGATTTCTGCAATCTGATTGGGGGTTGGCTACCCCTCCCCCACCGAACGGGGACCTCTTTTTGGCTACCCCCCCCCCCCCCCAAACGGAGGGGGTATGCGCTGTCGATTAGGTCGACCCCCCCCCCCCCCAAACGGGGGAACATTCGCGTATTGTGGGCGGAGCACCGTTACGCAATGCCAGGAAGAGAAGCCCTCTAGTGGCTTACTCTTCTATAGTATAAGGGAATTATGGACTCTTGATACTATGTTGTTTTATGTAAGTGTCACGTCACCCCACACTTTTTGAGCCGGCAAGCTGAGCAAATCGTTGTAGCCAGTACAAAAGGCAAACGTTTATATACACGAGTAGGCAAGATGTATATACCAGTCAGATTTTTAAGTAGTGTCTTTTTTCAGGAAATGCGCAAGAATATTCTGTTGATGAAATGCTATTTTCTTTGCTGCAAACAAGCTAGATCTGAACGTTTGTTGCTGAAAGTGCGTAGAAATTTTGTTTCCTAACCTATTTCTTATTCACTGCTAGTATAGTCATCTCTTGATTTCTGTGAAAGCTGCCCGTTTAATGCGGTATCATGCTTGAGAATCAGCTATTTTTGAGATGTCTTTTTGCATCCGTGGCAAGCAAAACGCTGAACTGTTTTCCTTATAAAATGACTATAAAAATTCCTCGAAGCAAGTCTTCCGTTTTTGTAATAATTAATGTCAACATGTAGTCTTTCTAGTCAAATTGAACTTGTTGATTTGAACATTTTGAGAACTATTTTATATTTTTTAAATTTTTATTTTATTAGACTCGTATTGTTAATGGAATTTTTATTGTCGTTTTAGCTGCGTAAACGTCAACATTTTGTGGAGAATTCTGACACCTATTCCATGCAAGATTTGGTGGACTTACAGTCTGGCTTACTGGAGACAGAATTGCGAGATATTCTGCTGGACTTTGCCCAACATATTCGACAGGATTGTATTGTAAGCCTTCACTTTAGTTTAATTACTTATTTTAATGCAGGCTTCCAATTATTTTAGTTTTAGTTTAATGTAATATTAAACTAGTTTGATTTTGATTTGTTTTATTGAGACTGCGCTACTTTGAGCTTGTATGAGACAGAAGCTTTATGCTGTCTCTTAATGTATTTATATTGGTACATATCATTCGAAAGCAAACGTTGGAAAAACCCTTTTGTTGAGTGTCCCTATAAGAACATGAGAAATACACAATCCCACGCATAATTTTGCTTATTCTTGTCATTTGGCTGTAAAATTAGTCTGAATATTGTTTTACTGAGTATTGTTCTTTCAGTCCTGTCGCGGTAATGGTTTCATTTGTGAACTCTGTTCGGACAAGGAAATCATTTTCCCGTTTGATGACTACGTTTCTGCTTGTCGCGAATGTTGGGCTGTTTTTCATAGGTACACATGACTTTCTACTGTGCCTGTTGTATGTTGTATTTTGTTTAGTTGCACCAAGAGTACATAATAATTTAAGAGTGTGACAACTGGCAAGTTGTCTCTTATCAGAGCCAAAATTGTGCTCTGTTCGCTAAAGGCCTACCCCCTCCCCAAATTGGACCCCAGTGTACAAAGCAAATTCGCCCACTATGTTTGTGTTCTAAATTTCGAAACAGACACAAATTACACTTACGTACTGCTAGTGTTTTTGAACTTAAGCACATAAACATAGAGCTTACCGAGTGAGCGTACTCCAGTTTGGACCCCGTACCCATATAGGGGCGGAGTGAGAGGATGTCAATTTGGGGATGGGGTAAGCCGATAGCGAACATAGCATAGTTTTGGCTCTGACTGCACTGGGTTTATTTTAGGCAAAAATAAGTGGGGGGCGCCCCCCCACTAGTGTGGGGGGGGGGGGGGGTAAAATTGGCCAAAAATGCTGTAGAAATAGCCTGTTTTCCACATACACTGCTATAATTATGCTTAAAATCGCTCAAAATCAAGTTTCAGCACCAAAAATGGCGATTTGTGACCAAAAATATCCGGCGAGGCCGGAAAATGTTTGAAAATTTTGACCAAAAATCCTAAAAATCTGGCAATTTTTGGACACCTTAGGGTGAGTGGGGGAGGGAGCCCAAAAAAGTGGGTCTTTGGGGCCGAGTGGTGGAGAGGAGAACCCAAAAAGTGGGGGGGGCGCCCCCCCAGTAAAGTAAACCCAGCATATTATATTTGTGTGTTCATTTTTCATAGGTTGTGCTTCGAGAAGCGGCGCAAAGTTTGTCCTCGCTGTCAGCGTCGACGCTCTCGCACTCTCTCGATGACCAACGATGACGCGGATGAAATGTCCGACGAAGTGCTGACTCCGGACTCTCCGTCCCAGAAGCGGAAGATAGATCAGCCTGCTGATGGCGGCGCCCCCCAGTCTCCGGTCAAAAATTCGGGGGACTCTTACTGTCACCAGACCCCCCACAGTGCCAGCTCTAGTGGCGAGTTTCAGAAATCCGTTGATTCTCAAATTCGTAAGGCTCCGGCCCCACCTCCCTCACCGGATTGGATTCCGGAAAAGCCACTCAGTTCTTTGCTGGCCGGATTTGGCCCTGGAAAGAAGTCCGGGATTTCCTCAAAATCTTCCTGTCCCGACTTTTCGGCGGGCTCAAATTTCCCCTCACAAGTGGAATCGAAAGCGGAAAGCTCAGATTCCGCATCACAGTCTTCGAAACCGCCGTCGTCTGAAATGTCTTCCAGTGAAAATCTGCAGAAATCTGGCACAAGGAAATCGTCATTCATGCACGAAAACAAACCTTTGTCGGAAATAATTTCAGAAGAAAGCTTGTCCGGTAGCCAGTCTGAAATTACGAGTTCGGGAAAATCCGGACCGAATCCTTTTGATGACTATGACGATCGACTGAATCCGTTTTCGGATGAATGATTTGTTGCATGACTTTCTGTATTTATTTATTGGAGTGTGCCGTATTCGATGAAACTTTTGTGCTCCAATGGATGCGAGAATCGGAACTTAAACTTATGAACTTAAACTTTAACTTATGAGATTAAATTACATTTCACAGAAACTGCTTTTAAATGTGTAAAATTTTGCTTTTGTTTTGCAGTCTGTTGAATATGTATTAAGCAGCGACACTATCGTATTATGGTAAATAGTTGTCTTGGCAGTGGCGTAAACTACAGCATTAATGATCACGTGACACGTAGCAGTTTTCCTGATCGATTTGCCGACAATTGTATCTGGCTTTTTCACTGTTTGCTTTTTACTGTTTTAATGCTATTTTACGGTATTTCCTACTGTTTATATCTTTTGTATTTATTTGTACAAAATGCTTTGGTGTAATAAAGTTTTATAGTGTTTACCCAAATAAACAGAATTATACTGGTTTAATGATATTGAGCGAGACTGTTGGTGGGCTTGTGCTCCAGGTGTAGTACGATGAAAATAGCCATTACCAGCTTGTGCTAGGGTTTGGTATTGGCCAGTTTTGGCTCCCATTTTGAAAGAATGGTTTCAATCTTACTTGTAATGGCATACCAGTATTTCCAGTTCACCTTCGCTGGTTTTAGAAGGTTTTGTTCGACAGACTAGGTTGGAAGATTCGTTAAAAGATTGAATCCTAAGGTAAGGTTGCCTTCCAATGCTGCTTCTGACAACCATTGCTTTTGAAAAGCTTTCTATCAAGTTGGGATGAAATGGTTCCACTATAAAAGGGTTGGGTAGCATTGCTGTCTTACAATTTCTTCAGTGGCAAAGCTTAAATTTCGCATAGTTGGGTATGTTCCATTTGTCCGCTAGTAAGTTTGTTGAAAATTCCATTCGTACTCTGCGACCCAGAATCGAAGACAAAAAATTGTTCGGTTCCTCCCTTGCCAATCGAAAAAGAATAGAATTTCGCAAAATCGAAATTCGAAAGTTGCTATGTTTGAATTCAGAATGGTCGAAAAATTTACACCAAATTGTAGCTCAATTGGAGTTTAAAGAATTTTAGGGCTGAGGCCGGTATTCGAAAGAAGACACCAAAATGCTAAATGAACAAATAAAATAGGGGTCTTGTCTCGCTTACTACTCCTTTATATTTTTAAATTTGACCATTGAGCTTAAATGTGGTCTGGGTATTGATTGACCGCTCTTGTGTTCAAGTTTCAAACATCAGTCGATGCGCAAGGAAGATTAGGTAAGATGAAGTAAGGTAAAGTAAAGGTATGGTGAAATTTTTCTCAGACTTTGTTGTAAAATAGGGAGGGTTGTTCCAATAAGAAATTGACCGGCCCGGGCCTAAATTATCAGCCGGGCCGGGACCGGGCCTTGCCCGGCCCGGAGCCCAGTCAACGCCCGGAGCCCGCTACCAGGCCCGGCCCAAAGGCCGGGCCCACTCCTCGGCCCGGCTTTAAATCTCCAGTCCCGGGCCCGCTGTTAGGCCCGGGCCACTGCAAGTCCCAGACTCGCAAACTGAGCCCGACAGACACGAGGAGCCAGGCAGGCCCGGTGAGCCCGGTAGGCCCGGAAGCCCGGTGGGCCCGGCCTCTAAAACCGGGCCTGGTAGCGGGCCGGGCCTTCAGCCCGGGCCGGGCCCAACCCAAAATTTTCCGGGCCCGGGCCTAAATCGGGCCGGCCCGGCCCAGGGCATGGAGCCCGCTACACGGCCCGGGCACAACCCTATGAGCCGAGGGTCACAGAACGCGAATCTAAAATCTGCTTTTTAATCCAGCTTTCGTGAGCTTATCAGTTATAATAAGCTAAAGTTTATAAGCTTAAGATGTATGTTTACACTGAGGTAATGAAAAGCTCAATCGAGAAACGGTCTCCGGATTCTTGTTCTCCATCCTCGAAAACTCCTATATGTATATATAACAGTACAGCCAAATTGAAGACAGAGATGTTTTCCTTGTTTCTCTTGGACCCACCTTGCGACTCAAAAAATTTATTTCGCAAAATTGAAGAATATTGCGATATTTGAATTCAGCGTGGTTAGCAACCCCTCCAAACTTTAGCTAATTTGACCTGGCCCCGTTTAAGAAAGTGTGAGCGGTGGAGGAGATTTGTAAGCTAGACTAGATGCGGAGTTCGATCAAGGTTTAGATTTTTATTAGCGTGTCTCTATTTTCAAATTCCTTTGATTTTTGCTGCTTCAACTTTAACTGTAACAAGCCATTGCTCGATTCGCTCATTACTTGATAGAAAATTTTTCGTTTTCATTTTTGGAACCGCTTTGGCGTCAGCGCTAACGTAGTAGAAAGTCATTTTCCAAAGTTTAAAAGTTGATTTCTTAGAATAATTACCATGTTTTGACCCAAATTGCAATAATGTTATACAAAAATTGCATATAAATTTCTCTTCGAATACAACGATGTTAAAATGTTGCCGCTGCGACGCATTATTTTATGTGGAATATAAATTTTCAAATATTTACCTTTATTTTAGCAGTGTTCAGTTTTCTTCTATGACAAATAACAGCATTACCCATAATCCTTTATATACTTCATTCACTTTAATTTACTTTACCTCTGCTTTGTGTATCCCGACTTTTTGCTCAGTATATACGAAGCGTACGGCTAAACCTCCCCGTCTTAAATATTCAAACTTTTTAGAAATCTTGAATTTAGGAGGGACTTGTGTGTAATGGATTGAATAAAGGATTAAAAGCTATTTTCTGTATCTCCAAATTCAAATCTGTTTCCCTTAATACCAGTCTAGCAGTCTCCAGTCACTATTTCAGACTCTGTAGCTTAAATAGTGATTTATGACGGCTGTTTCGGGTAACTATGACTTCAAATGTTTTTATTCAACCCCCGACTATGATTTTTAGATATCTGATTTGTCTCAGCTTAATACTGAATAAATTAAAGTGTCTGCCTGCAGGCATTGCGCCCAGTAAGCTAAGTTACGATTTGTTGTGCATTTGGTATATACGTAGATACTATCAAAGCTGTAGGTTATGTCACGCCAACAGTTTAACTAAAATTAATTAGTACAATTTATATATATATGTGTGTTAAAAAGAAATGCATATTGGACAGAAGTGCATATTTATTCGTTCTTATTTTTCTTGCTTTCATTTGGACTTGGAGTGTAATCTTCCATTTCCATTTATTTGCACAAGCAGAGGGAGATTTTTCCCGCATACGCAGACGTTTGTCTAAAATTCGCGAAACAACCAATAGAACTAAATTTTGATATGTTTATATTACATTTTAGCACATCTTTGATCGGAAGCAGTATTTTCAAATTTTTAAAATATTTTTAAATTTACACATAATTTATATACGTTTTTAAGCTCATCGTGATGTGATAGATCAACTTTATCAGGATCTTCTGTTTGGCTATCAGCCTGCGGCTCGTCCCGTTCAACACCCCAAAGACATTCTTCGAGTTAATTTCGGAGCATATTTGGTCTCAATTCAAAATGTGGTAAATAAAATGTTTCTTTAAAAATGTTGTCTCACTGCTTGTTAGGATGAGATCTTATTATCGAGTGTTACATGCTGGGCTTTCTGGAGGACCTAATATGTAAAAGCAATTTCATTTTTGACGAGGCTTAAAATGCATTACTATTGCTTGGTTTATCTGTACCAACTAAATTTTCCTAGTCCTACACCCTAGTTCTCTTTTGTTTTTTAAGGAATTTCTTTTATATATACTAAGTATTGTTCTCCTTTTTTAAAACGGAGTGTAATTGTTTCAGGATGAAAAGAACCAAATTTTAACAACTAGTCTGTGGCTAGAACTGGTAAGTATGATTGGAAAAGTGGGTTGAATAAAAAAAACTCGTGTCTCATAAAGTTTTTACTCCCTCAATCTATGCGCGAGCTTCCTATCAATGATTCGTTGGAGGTTTAATAGTTATTTAATTTAATTGATTTAATGGTGAGTCCCAGTCGCCTCTAGACGCGCGCAGACGCGCGTCGAAGCGCGTCAACTTGCTACATTGCCATGCTACATTTGGAGGCGTCGATGCGCGTTGACGCACGTCGACGCTTCCAAATGTAGTTTCATGCCCTGGTGCCATGTGACCACTGGAAGCGTCGACGCGCGTTGACGCGCGCAAAATGATATTGACGCTTGTAGACGCACGTAGACGCGCGTCGACTCGCGTACACCTGCGTTCGCGACTATGAAAGCACCCTTAGGCAAAAACACGCGTTCACACATTTTGCCCAAAAATTGAGATTTGTCTGAAAATTTGATTGCAATGTAAGTAGTTTTTCGTAAACCAATAACTATATACGGTCTATTTACGTATTACATTACAGTCGCTCCGAAGACTCAAATTTTTTATTTTTGCTCTTAAATTTATTATTTTGTTACTTAGATTTTCTTTCTGTCGAGATATGGAGTTGGGAAACTAATTCAATCGCTGATTATATTTTAGACCTGGTTTGATAAACGCCTGGTTTGGGATCCTGAACTATATGATAATATCACCATGATCAATTTGCCATCCAAAAAAGTTTGGCTGCCTGATCTTGTCCTGGACAATAAGTGTGTGCTAATTAGTGATTGGATCTGTGCATTAGATCGATCTGGCATTAAATACCTTTCAGGCATGCTTTGTCCAGATAACGATACTGATAATTGGAGTATGGAAAAACATTAATATTCATTGAAGTTGAAACTAGAAAATGCGAAGATGTCAACACCAGCAACGATTTAGTTATTAGGCTGTGAAATGCCGCATTGAATGTTATTGCCGTCTTACATTTTGACAATTTTGGGGATGCTTTTCCGAACAAAATACAAATTATTACTATCAAAAATTCTTACCAATGCTCGTGATACAATAAAGGTGATACATTTTTACATTTTGCAAAGTTAAAAAGCTCTTCGAATTCTACGAACTTGGTGACGTTAATTCTTGCTGGATTTTGTGAAATCTGGCGAAATTAGCGAAGTCGCCAATTTTGGAACCAAATCGTAAAGTATTTCCATTTGTACAATAATTAGCCAGTTTTGCAAAATTTTGACTATTCACTTTTATTGTATTCCTTGTTATGAGCATTTTTAAGTGTTTTTACACTTTTGTAGCGCGGCTGGAACTCCTCAGATTACTACTTATACCGAAGTTAAGGTTCGACATGATGGAACTGTAAGATGGAATCCACCTGCCATATATCAAAGCTATTGTGCAGTGAGTATTCCCATAGCTTTCAACAATAGTTTTGCTTACTGACGACGTTCGTTGTTGTTTACAAAATTGTGTTACTGATGAAGTATATATAATTATATGCTTGCTTATTAAGAGATGCTTGTTATTTGAATTGAATGCCGTAAAACAAATACTAAAATATTTTTAGAATTTATTTTTTAAATTAGATATTTTATTTTGTTTCCTAGGTAACTGTGACCTGGTTCCCCTACGATGAGCAGAGATGTAGGCTGAAATTTATTGTCTGGACCTACGACGGAGACTATGTGGACCTGCAGTTTCATTCGTCCGTGGTTACGACAATCCAGCCGGGAAATGTGGTTCACTCTGAACGCGGGATGGATCTGTCCTTCTACGCTCAGAGCGCGGAGTGGGATCTTCTGGAAACCACGGCGACCAGAAATGAAAAGGTACAATAGTCTAATGTATGCTAAGAATCTTTTCTAGAAAGCGTTGCTATATGTAGTAAATTAATCCAGTTAAATTGAATGCAATCTTTCCTGTTAAAAAATAAGTGTTGATTTAAAGAAGCGAAAGACGAGATTGTGGGTGGTGCTGTTCACCGGACCTATTTTTTGTGAGTCGGCCAGCCCGACCGGTGCCACTTTTCGTCGGTTATCCAAAATACAAGCTAAAATAATATAAGATATTTAGGCGAAAAGTTTTCGAAATTTTTACTCGCGCTGCTGCTACTCATTAAAAATTTTTCTTTTGTCTCCGATTTCGGGGGGGTATGCCCCCTCGCCCCACCCCCAGGCTACGCGCCTGGTTTCAAGGCAGATGGTAACTAGATTAAGGCGATAAGCCACAAAAACTGTCATTCCCCGTCTGGACAGGGCCGGTGCATAACATTAATTTTGGGCACCTCAAGAAAAAATAGTTAAACGAGACAACCCAACTCAGTCTTTACTAACTCTACTATTTTGTGAAAATCTCTACAAAGGTTTTCTGTGTTGTCTACTGTATTTTTATTTATTTATTTATTTATTTCCTGTTTTCAGTTTTATTATGTCTAAAATTTGGACAGTTCTGTTGCACTAGGAAAAGTGTTTCGCTTTTGTTTGTCGATTTTAGTGTTCTGTTCTCCATAATGATTTGTATTTAAAATGTACATTTCGGAGTTGGTTTTGACCAGATATTGTGTAGAACGTGTGCTTGAAATAAATCAGTGGCAAATGTTTCCGGTGAGCGGTTATCCTGAAAATTTCGGATACAAATTTGGCAATTTTTTAATATAATGCTGTCTATTTTAGATTTATCCTGGTTGCTGTGGTCTAAAAATTTACTACGATATCACCTATCAGTTGTCGCTGCGCCGCATGACTCTATTCTATACTGTTAATCTGATTATGCCTAGCATCATGATCTCTCTGTTATCCATGCTGACCTTCTATCTGCCCAGTGATTCCTTTGAGAAGATAACCCTCTCCATATCCATTCATATCTCCTTATCCTACATGTTCCTCCTTCTATGGGATATCATACCCCCGACCAGTCTCAGCCTGCCAATGCTGCTGAGATATATCCTATTTGATCTGATAATGGTGTCGGCCAGCATTGCCGTGACCATTGTCCAGCTTAGCTTTCACTATAAAGAAGGGCTGCATTCGGAAATGCCAGGGTAGGTATCCGGTTGGGGTAGGTATGTATTTAGGTGCCAGATCCGAATTTTCATAATTTTGGCTTCCATCAGTTTGTGGCTTCTGGCTTCTTTAATAGAGGCTGAATTGGTTTTAAAGGATAAAAGCGTTAACTTTGTAAAGCTTCCGCTATAGATTGGCTCTAGGCCAGTGTTGCGTTGGAGCCTAGTTGAACTATCAAGCCAAATTAATTTTGCTATGTTTAAAACACGGTTTTAATCCGGGTTAGCTGAATGCTTAACAACATTATTCCTGAACCGATGTCTAGTATCCACTTTGAAGGTAGCACCGGCAGGAAAGATATAAATTATTATCGGGTTGCTAAGCCAAGCCTAAGTAAATTTAGTAACACATTTTGTCAAACGCTCAGTGTTTTCTCCGTTCTTCAGTCTAAATTAGTAGGTCAGTTAGCTAATATTCACGATTCGTTAGGTTCGGGGAATTTGCTGTGCAGTTGGTGGGTTGTCAGATTGGGTAAGGTTTTTTGGTATAAGTTGGGGAATCTTGGTGAGTTGTGTTAGGTTTTGGCGCTTGCTATTTGGGTAAAATATTTTGTGAGTTTGTTTAACTTGAGTTTTGTATTTTCCTATTTTATTGTCTCATTGAGTGTGCCTAAAATTAATAAACCTTTTGTAATGGTTTTCTTCGAGTTCAAGTTGGTCAGGATCGTCCACTGCTCCAACACCGCACACCACGGTATTTCACCTGTAATCTATGATTCAAACTTAGTAGTCAAAGTAGACAACACAGTTTTACTAACTCTCGTAGAGTCAAACTTCACACCACAGTTTGTAATCTGTTGATGTAGGCAAGAAAACATCTTCAATTGTGTGATTTTTGATTATCAAAATTTTGTTGTTTAAGGTTATTTCTGTTTTAGTTGGGTTCGTCAGCTTTTCCTGGTCCGCCTGGCTCGAATATTGGGTGTGGAAAAACCGGAAGATGAAGATGACGAAGACGATGGAATTGAGAAAAATTTGTCACCGAAATTATCAGAACATACGGATTCGAATTCTCTTCAACGAAAATTTCGCAATGGGAAAGAATTGACTCGGATTGGGAGTACTGAAGAAGCTTCGAGTCTTCTGAAATTGTCTCAGCCCTTGGATGCTAGTTGTCGTTTTAAAATGCATCGTCGAATAAACTTAGTAAGTTTGTTCAGTTTGGAAGATATACGTGTTTGATTAAATTCTGAACTAATTTTTGATTGATTTCCGTTTTAGTTCTAAGTTAACATTTATTACAATTTGATGCAGTCAATTTGTTTGTCCAAGTTGTTTTTCTAACGTGTCTTACCGAAAGCGTGTGAGCTTTTTCGGAAAATTGGAAATTCTTTTAGAATACTGAATTATTAAGAATCCGAATTTGAAATCTGTTTTCAGTTATGCATTCGGTCTATCTTTTAGTTTCAACTTGACCGGTTATCTTCGAACTATTGAATGTAAACCGTTCAATCATCTTTGCTTATGTTATTTCTCTTTTCATTATTTTTATCAAGAGTATATAATAGGAAGAGTGGGAAGCTTGGCCCTTCCTAATGGAAATGGCCTGCGAGATGCTCGGCACATTAAGGCCGAAATCTCGGGGGGGGGGCACCACTTACCATTGTTCAGCATGTGTTTATATGCGTTTGAACTAAAACGCATCTGATTGGCTAATCGCCTACCTTATGTCAAATTTACGTGTATAAGCGGACCCCCCCGAGATCTCGGGGGTGGGTCCCGCTTAGCGTTTTTAAGCGTGTGTTTATGTACAGTCGAACTGAAAATCACTTATTAGGGGGAGCGCGTTAGCGCTCCCCCTAGAATAGGGAAAATTTGACGCAATGTGTATAATCTGGACATTGTTTGGCCTGTGGCCAGCGGAGGAGTGGACCGATCGGGCTGAAACTTGGTGTGTGAAGAGCCTGTGGGCAGGGGTACATGCTGTGAAAATTTCAGCCGGATCGGCCGGGTAGATCTTGAGATATGAAAATTGGCCCCCCGCGCAGGTCGCGTTTCTCCTCTTTTTTTTTCCCCCCAGGGGTGCAGGTCGGAAGACCCTTCAGAGCCCTACTATTTTAAGTTTTTCTTGTACAAAAAGTTCCTCAATTCCGGGGAAATTACTTTCCGCGGTTCCCGGATCCCCCCAGATGGCCCCACCCCCCGGTGGGGACCCCCCAAGTGACCCCCGAAAAAAAACTAAGTTCGAAAATAATTGCACTTCGAAATAGATCGCAGCGAGGGAAGCTGGGCTCTCATATGGCTCATGTGGCATGGCCCAAGGGTGAAGGGCTCCGGGAAGTGAGATGGTGCTGCTCGGTGGTTTGTGGCGCTCTGGCCAGGGGTCAAAAGTTAGTGTGTAAAAGGGGGGGTCTGGGCCTACGGAGTAGGCAGCCCTATACATAAGAGCTGCTGGGCTGAGGTTTCGTATTCGAATAGGAACCCCTATATGGTGAATCTAAATGGCCCATTAGTTTCGCTCTAGGACCTATCCATGTGGCTGGGGGGCACACTGATGGTGGTGGGCCCTACCGTGTCGCAACTCCAACTTTAACCTCTTCTACAGAAATATCTACAGTGAGCAGGTCTCTCTTATTTGGGGTTTGGGGTGGGGTGCGGGAGCACTACAGCATAGGCTATAGTAGGTTTCGCCCGGACTCCTGTGGCGCCCTGGCCAGGGGTCCGGACCGGGGACCGGGTCCAAAATGGCCAAAAATCGATTTTTCCAAAAGTGACCAAGTTTGGTATCAAATGAAAGCCCTTGGTGAGGCGAATATTTTTTGTCATTGGAGGACCCCTCCAAAGTGGACCCAGCGGCCTGTGGCGCCCTGACCAGGGTCCGAACCGGTCCAAAATGGCCAAAAATCGATTTTTCCAAAAGTGGCCAAGTTTGGTATCAAATGAAAGCCCTTGGTGAGGCGAATATTTTTTGTCATTGGAGGACCCCTCCAAAGTGGCCCCAGCGGCCTGTGGCGCCCTGGCCAGGGTCCGGACCGGTCCAAAATGGCCAAAAATCGATTTTTCCAAAAGTGGTCAAGTTTGATATCAAATGAAAGCCCTTGGTGAGGCGAACATTTTTTGTCATTGGAGGACCCCTCCAAAGTGACCCCAGCGGCCTGTGGCGCCCTGACCAGGGTCCGGACCGGTCCAAAATGCCCAAAAATCGATTTTTCCAAAAGTGGCTAAGTTTGGTATCAAATGAAAGCCCATGGTGAGGCGAACATTTTTTGTCATTGGAGGACCCCTCCAAAGTGGATCCAGCGGCCTGTGGCGCCCTGACCAGGGTCCGGACCGGTCCAAAATCAATTTTTTGAAAGGTTTTCAAGTTTGGTATAAAATGAAAGCCCTTGGTGAGGCGAACATTTTATCTCATTGGAGGACCCCTCCAAACTGGTCCCTAGCGACATGTGGCGGCCTGGCAAGGGGTCCTAATTGGTCAAAAATCAAAATTTCCAAAAGTTGTCAAATTTGGTTTTAAATGAAAGCCCTAAATGAGCAGAGCAACTTTTGTCATGTATATAACTGCATATCCAAGGTTACGGTGCTGGATGGGTTTTAAAATAGCCTTCCTGCCTAAGATAACGCACCGTGTAAAAAGTTATGAAAAGGCCATGAACAGTGGCCTTCCTGCCTAAGATAACGCACCGTGTAAAAAGTTCTGAAAAGGCCATGAACAGTGGCCTTCCTGCCTAAGATAACGCACCGTGTAAAAAGTTCTGAAAAGGCCATGAACAGTGGCCTTCCAGCCTAAGATAACGCTCCGTGTATAATGTTCTGTAGAGGCCATGAACAGTGGCCTTCCAGCCTAAGATGACGCACCTTGTATAAAGTTCTGAAAAGGCTATTAACAGGCATTTCTCCGCTTCAGCAAATACATTCAGTTGAACTAAAATAGCCTTCCTGCCTAAGATAACGCACCGTGTAAAAAGTTATGAAAAGGCCATGAACAGTGGCCTTCCTGCCTAAGATAACGCACCGTGTAAAAAGTTCTGAAAAGGCCATGAACAGTGGCCTTCCTGCCTAAGATAACGCACCGTGTAAAAAGTTCTGAAAAGGCCATGAACAGTGGCCTTCCAGCCTAAGATAACGCTCCGTGTATAATGTTCTGTAGAGGCCATGAACAGTGGCCTTCCAGCCTAAGATGACGCACCGTGTATAAAGTTCTGAAAAGGCTATTATCAGGCATTTTTCCGCTTCAGCAAATACATTCAGTTGAACTAGAACGTTTTCATCCAGCCTGTTTGCGGTAGCTAGCTTTGCTTACATTGTGTATATATGCAACTTCTCTGACATAATTTTCTCTGCAGCGGAAAAATAAGCGAAACTAGGGGGAAAATGCCCTCGACGGGCAACCAACTTGGTAGAATAGGGAAAGACTTGAATGTTAAATACACGGTGCATGGTTACAACTGAGATTCTGCTGAAGCGGAAAAATGCCGTTTCTCAGCGACTAAAATGACAGAAACCAGCTTTGTGTGCCGAATAGGGAATCTACTCGGCGACTAAAATGAAAGAAACCAGCTATGTGCGCCGAATAGGGAATCTACTCGGCGACTAAAATGAAAGAAACCAGCTTTGTCGCCGAATAGGGAATTCCCTCCTTCCGCCCTATTCGCGCGAACTTTGAAGCCTGTTATGTGTTGCTTTGCTGAATAATGAGAGAGCTTCAGAATGGCAGAATTACTTCAGAATGCAAAACAACATTTTTATCAAGCACTTACGTAAGTCAAGGTTTTCACAGACATAAATACGCTATCTTCGATGTGCTATCAGAAACATTGAGAGATATATATATATATATATATATATATATATATATATATATATATATATATATATATATATATATTAGGTGTGCTATTATATATATATATATATATAATGGTGTGCTCTGCCTGATCTTGCCGAGAATTGATACAATCAGACATTATATAAAATGAAATGCGATTGATTGTATATGTTTTAGCACAAGGACTGTCGACCACAAATTCTTTAAACTGCATATATACTTATTGTTGCTTTCTGTTGGTCCTGCTAGCGGTTGTATGCATAAAATATTTACGGATCAGGTAGCTCAAAAAGAAATTAATCTAGCGCCACCCCTAGTCACCACGCAACCGGTACGGGAAATGTCATATTGAGCGCAATGCTTACGTTTGCAATTCCTAACAGAGTAATTACCTATATATTTCCTCCCGAAAGACGATAAGTTCGCGCGAATAGGGCGGAAGGAGGGAATTCCCTATTCGGCGACAAAGCTGGTTTCTTTCATTTTAGTCGCCGAGTAGATTCCCTATTCGGCGCACATAGCTGGTTTCTTTCATTTTAGTCGCCGAGTAGATTCCCTATTCGGCACACAAAGCTGGTTTCTGTCATTTTAGTCGCTGAGAAACGGCATTTTTCCGCTTCAGCAGAATCTCAGTTGTAACCATGCACCGTGTATTTAACATTCAAGTCTTTCCCTATTCTACCAAGTTGGTTGCCCGTCGAGGGCATTTTCCCCCCTAGTGAGGATTGCGGTAGCTGAGGCTTTTCAGTTCGACTGCATATAAACACACGCTTAACAACGCTAAGCGGGACCCCCCCCCCCCGGGGATCTCGGGGGGGGGTCCGCTTATACACGTAAATTTGACATAAGGTAGGCGATTAGCCAATCAGATGCGTTTTAGTTCAAACGCATATAAACACATGGTAAGGCCCCCCATTTCGGCCTTAATGTCCGCTCTCCAGGCCATTTCCTTGGAAGCGGTTGTGCGTAGGCCGTTAGTTGATTGTGCAACGCTTGCATACTGCTGGAATTACTGATTTTTGAGAGGCGGCTAAAGCCTGACATACTTTCTCACCATGTATTGACGCTAGGTGTTGCTAGGGATAGTTTTCGTCTGAAGTGAAGTGTATACTCGTGCGCTGACAGTTCGTTTTTCGCACCCTTTCGTTAGCTCAGAATAAGCCAAAGTTTTAAGCTTAAGATGTAAGCTTTCTCTACGAAAAATAACGAAAAAAAATTTACATTTGTTCCCCCCGAAAACCCCTGAATACAACTTTTCAGCCTGTTTGGGTTGAATTTTAGGTCAGGTAGGGCTTGACTAAATGGAACAAATGGAACAGTTTGCTTGATTGTAGGTCTTTGTTCGTAGGATGATGGGGCTTAAGTTAGGATGGTGCTTAGGGTGGGTTATTTTGTGTCAAGTATCAGTCTTTTCTGCCAGCTTAACGATGGGGGTTTAGGTCGTGTAGGTGGGGCGTGGGCATTAGTGGTTTGTGGGCGGGGGTATTTTTGGCGCGAGGATGTTAGGAGAGGTGCTCGTACAGTTCTGCCCGGTTTGGCCGTGAATTGATTTGGGAGATTGGACACGGTGGCAGCTTGGATTGGCAGGACTTGAATAGGTTTCTGGCTGCTCAGGCCGTGAATCGGTTCGGGCTGGTCGGGCCGCGAATCGGTTCGGGCCGTTCGGGCCGATCGGGCTGGTCGGGCCGTGAATCGGTTCGGGCCGCTCGGGCCTTGACTCGGGCCTCGGGCTTCGGGCCGGGCTCGAGCTGGCCCGGGCCCGAACCGAGCCCGAACCGAAGACACAGTTCGGCCCGAGCCCGAGCCCGGCCCGAGAAATTTCTTACCGGCACAACCCTAGGAAGGGCCAAGCTTCCCACTCTTCCTATTATATACTCTTGTTTTTATTAATCTAGGACGACAGATTTGATTGCTTGCAACAGCAGTTGCCCCAGAGTCCTGATTTGGACTGGTCACCCAACTCGCTGGAAAATCAAGCATGTACGACGGAATCCAGCGGGGATGTTGAAGCGAAAAAGCGAAAACTTATGGGGAAACTGTTGCAGAGAGTTGCCAGAAATGTTTCCTATATTGCTGAGCATTACAAACAGCAGGAGCGCAATGAAGAAGTAAACAGGATCCCAATCTTTAATTTCTTTGTTAATCAGAAAATCTCTGGCATTTTTTGGCGGCCCCGGAAATAGATTTGCCTCATACCTAATTTTCCCACTGGGCTGGCCGACCTCAAAGATATTTCCGGCGGCGACAAACCCTACAGGGTCCCCTTTGTATAACACGTTCAGTGTGCTGCTTTTTCCAAATATATGAAATCCTGTAACATAATGCTGTCAAGTTATAGCCATAGAGCGAAAAAATGACAGTGATAAGTTAGATTATATAATTAGTAGATTGCTTTGTGTAACACTTACTGATAAGATTACTGGTTTATATCAATGATAATTCATTGATCACTAATACAATTACTGATTCTTTCTAAATGCGCAAACTTTGTGCAGCGGAATCTGCTGACTTCTGATTGCTGATTAGTAAATCAATAGGCCTGTATGTATAAAGAGACTCCGGTGTAAACTCTCCCTCCACTTTGTCTCATTTCGCAACTGGACCGCGGAGATCATTTTAAAAGCCACTGCTGCCTGTAGCCTGGGCATAACCTAAAATTATTTGTAGCTGTTGAGTTCGCGACTCATACTCAAATAAATTCCACTGTTTAATTATAATTAGTGTTTTTTATTTCAGCTTGATGCAGACTGGAAGTATTTGGCACTGGTATTGGATCGGCTTTCTCTTTGGGTATTTTCAGCCATCACAATTATCGGAACTTTTGCCATAATCTTTACGGCTCCCAGAATCTATGATACCCGAAACCCGGTTGATATGCCGGCCGGAATTCGTCGTTATGACGACTAAATAAAAATTCTTTAAACTTAACGTTGGCTTGACTTTTGCAAATCCTGGTGGGTCATGTCAAGATAAAAGTTAGAACCCCCAGAACCCCCATCACTAAAAAGGAGGTTCTCAATTTTTCATGCGTTTGTATCCAACATTGGGTGACTATGGCTGGTTGCAGCAAATGTGACTAACATCTAATTAGACTAATTTATAATAATGTTCTAATTAAGGCCATTTTCCGTTGCACCAAATGGAAAGTTGGTAAGATTTTAATTCTACTCAGGGGTAAGATTAACATTTGACTAACTTCTGGCTAACATCTACCTGATTTGCTAGAGCTCATCTGGGAAAAATACTAATTGGTTTAGAGCTAATCAGATTTTAAAATCTAACTAGCTTGGTGCAACGGAGAATCTGATTAAAATATGATTAAGACTAGCTAATAACTTTTTTAGTTAGAAGTTAGATATAAATTATTTTTAATATTAATTTTGCAAACATTTTTACACTGATTGTCTGCAGCTTTCTTATTTGCCTTGTTTTCCTTCTTTTTTCTCTCTACTCGCTATTTATACCTTTGATTATTTTTTTGTTTTTTTTTCCCCATTTTTATATTTCTCTTACACCACCCCCTACTCTTTGCTTTCCATTTTTAATTTTTGTTATTTTTTCCTTTCATCACACACTTTTATTTTTTTTCATTTTGATCTTTTTTCCTTTTTACTTTTTCTCCATTTATATTCTTTTAATTTTATATTTTTTTTTAATTTCGCAATTTTTTTATTATTTTCTATTATGGCCCTTCTTTTTCCTGGCGGGCCTTTTTTTTTTTTTTTTTTATATTTCCCCCCCCTGCCCGCGGGTCGCGCCTCCACGGTTGTGGGTTGTTGTTTTTGTGTGCCTCTCTTGGGTTGCGCTTCATTTGTCTTATATCTCCGGCCCTAACGCCCGCTTGCTTTCCCTGTATATGATGTTTACTATCATATTTAGTGCAACCGGCTGTATGGCTACGTGACTACTTTGCGGAACTTTTCTATCTGGCACTTTACTTGATAGTATGTTGATGATGTGTATATTTGTATCGCAGTCATCAAATTTGTGATATATAATCGGGGTGTGCTGGGAGGTCCTCCTGGCTTCTCTCAGAAATTTGAACTAAAAATTTGTGGGAATAACATCCAATGCTCACAGTACGGGTATCAATCGGATCCTGACGACAAGATGAACAAGATCGCAATAGATCTAAGTTTAGGCAACCAGCATACTTATCAAAATTCCTGGACTCCCGAATCCTCAAAACTCCAGGAAACACTTAAAACTAGATAGTAGAGGATCAAATCTCAGAATCCCCAAGAACCCCAAGAACCCTCGTCAAAATTTAGAAACTAAATATATGTAAGTTACGGATCAAATCTCATTATATAAAAGTTACTTTTATCTTGACATGGGCCATGCTGGTAACCGAATCGTTGGTGCTTTAGTGGTTGAATTATATATGTTTTATTTATTTTGTGTTTCAAATTTTCTTATCAATTTCTTGTAAAATGTGAGTGTACACTGTATCAAAACCGAAGAAAAAAGAAGGAACTATTTCAGATTTGGTATGAAAAATAATTTCAAAGCTGTCTGTTGTTTTAAAATGGCTTGCATAAACTGTGTTGTTTTATGAGGCTGCAGTGCAGCTTTTTTTATTATATTTGTCTGGTTTTAAACTAGTAAACAGTGTTCGTTAAGTATTAAACAAGAATTTTGTGCTTGCTTGCTTCTGTTTTGTTCTGATTCAGATTACGTCTGCAATATGACGCATTATTAAAGTAATTATTTGTAATAAATGTTTATCATTAGGTGTGATTTCTTCTGTGATCGAGCATAAGTGCATAAGCATAACATTTGGTATATTTTAGCATAGCAAATTAATGATTTCTTCTGTGATCGAGCATAAGTGCATAAGCATAACATTTGGTATATTTTAGCATAGCAAATTAATGATTTCTTCTGTGATCGAGCATAAGTGCATAAGCATAACATTTGGTATATTTTAGCATAGCAAATTAATGATTTCTTCTGTGATCGAGCATAAGTGCATAAGCATAACATTTGGTATATTTTAGCATAGCAAATTAATGATTTCTTCTGTGATCGAGCATAAGTGCATAAGCATAACATTTGGTATATTTTAGCATAGCAAATTAATGATTTCTTCTGTGATCGAGCATAAGTGCATAAGCATAACATTTGGTATATTTTAGCATAGCAAATTAATTTCGGTTTTTACTGTTTTATGTCTCTGCAGGTTTTTAAGCTTTAAACTCAAATTAAGAGATCCATGTCAGGGTATGCATGTGATCGTTCTGGCGCGCCAAGCAGCAAGCATGCTATTTCGACTGGTGTTGCACACCCTCACTGCCCTTGTCCAAACTTGCCACCGCCTAAACTTGGACGCCAATTGCTTCTAAAATTGTCAAATATTTTATTGCTTAGCTTGTATTTACCCCACAAATTCGCTGGTCTTTGGGGGGACAGTAGACGGCCGGCCCACCCGTGAAGGTTCTGTTTTAGCCGTCCTGTAGTGTTGTTGGCCGGCCGGTGTCAAATCTGCCGGCCAGCTCATTTTAAAGCCAATCCGGCCCTTGTCCCGTCGGCCAGCTCACAAACCAGCCGGCCAGCCGACTGAACCGGTCCTATTTGCGACAGCATCTATATATTCCACGTAGTCAGGAATAGTGTCCCGGCTGGGTTTCCTATTCCGACAGTAGGCCGAGCAAGCCGGTCAACAATGCTGTCCCGTTTCACGATCCGCTGAGAATAAGATAATTTTAAATTGCACAATTTTATAACAAACTAAGGTTTAGTTTACATGATAAAAGTATTTTTATGATTAAAATAAATGCAGTGACCGACCAATGGAATTTCAATTAGACCATCTTTAAAAAATCCATTTTTAGACATTATTTTTTACCCCATACTTCTCGTCTCTATATGAAGACCGATGTTTTCCTCTGTTCCCTATTAGATCACATGACCCATTGTCTGAGCTATATCGCTTTAACTGTATGAACCTCTTGCTTTTGCGAACTTTAGAGTCACAACAAATCAGAAACAGCAGCGAATATGGATCGGACATTTTTTCTGAGTTTCAGCACAGTGCGCCCGGAAAAAGTATTTTAAATGAAGCGGTCTAACTGCTGGCTTCGTTCCTTGACATCCAAAGTGATATTCATCTAACATATTTGCCGAAGGTGCAAAGTATAGTACGGAAACACAAAGATCCGGATGGTGGTATCCTTTGGTGTAATGATTTTTAAAACGCTGCACTTTTGTGCTTTTTGGAGTTGGATACATCGTTTTAAACTTATTATTATAGGTATATTATCACATTCACATTTCACATGAGTTTACGGAACTATCAAAATTAGAAAAAATCTGGCAAAAATTTGCTGACATCTGGCTATAGTGTAGACCACCAATCTTTGAGCATCGATGTCTTAAAAACTGTATGGAAATCGGTCAAAATTTCCTTTTTTCGCCATGCAGGGCATGTGGCATGTGGGTCGAGGTCTAGAGTCATTTTGTGGATTTGGTTTAATTGAGAAGTGGTGACGTATCTGATCGATTCGGCGTCTTGTTGAAGCCAATTTGATCCTAAATTCTATCTAGTTATCCGGTATCTGAATTTCGCGAGTTTCCGTTGACAGATCCAGATCTTTCTGATTCGGGGCTCGTCAGCATAATGCCGTATGAGCATTTCAGTATTTTCAGCATTCATTTCAGCAAGCAACATCCCAGCACACGCCTACACATATTGATGATCCATGACATACAGGGGATGAATGGAGTGGATCCAGCTGCTCACTAGTAAACTTAAGGAGTGATGTCAGCTTTCATCCGACACCCCAAATTAATACCGCGACCCCAGGGGTGTGGAGCCCATTCGCGCCGTTGACCAGACGAATGCCAAGGAGCGCTTGCGAGGGTCTCCATTTGAGTGGTCCATGTCCGTCGATTTCCCACGGAGGTGTTTCCAAACTCCGCTCCATCCTTGTTACCGGCAATAGTGATTTAATATTTTCTTTATTTATTTAAATTAAATCTAATTATAATTTTAAAAGTGCCACATTGTTTACAGACTTGTAGCCGATCCTTGATCATCCTACGGTTAGTACACATTTTTAAGTGCTGATTGTATCAAGTTACAGTTGAATGTTGGATGCAGGCGTTGCTTGAATTCTGTGTCATTCTATGCCCGTGGGGCACAATTTCGAATTTTGCAAGAAAGCTGTAAAGCAGTAGGTAGATAGCTCTTGAAAGTTTACAACAAAATTAGAAGTAGCTATTTTGCACCAGTTTTCAGTATGACAGAAGTTTACAATTTCACAGCAATACCATAATAGATTTCCCACATGTATATGATTTTCTTTTGTTCTGCTAAGACGCACTCAAATTTGGGGCAGCCGGCTTTGAGCTTGAAGAAGAAATAAATTTTTCCATTTCTGTATCAACTGTACTTGTGCAGTTTTACTAGCTGTAGCAAGTTTTAAAACTTTACAAAGCTTGCACTGTAGGGTTGGCAGTTTTAAAACTTACACGGCAAAGTGTTTTCATCAAGTATATAGTTTTAGAAAATATCTCAGACATTTTGGGTTGGCTTATTTTTCGAATAAAATAAACGACACTAATTTTTTGGCAGTCGCAAAGTTTTGCATGCCTGCTTTGACTGTACTACTTTGAGACAACTTTAAAGCAGTAGCTACGAACCGTTTCTTAAACTTTAGTTTCTGTCTTTTTTTTCGAGGGCACAAAGAGATTTTATCTAGTTTAGTTTATGACAAAGTTTGGCTGATTTTCCACTTAATTTTCTCATCTTGGAAAAGTTTAAATTTCAGAAGCTAAATATTCTACAGAGACAGGTACTAATCGCTAAAATTTTGAGTAGCCACTAGACAGTATGATTTCGAAGGGACCCAGAGACAACTAGAAAGCAAAAAGTTTATCTTGAAAAGTAGGTGTCCCGATTTAGATGCGATTACACGATTTTAGGGTTCTTGTTTGGTTCATTCAGAGGTCAACCGACAATACCGCTACTCGAGTCAGTGGAACCTATACATAAAAGCGAAGAGCTTACGATGCAGTAATCAAGTAATAATGAATTCATTCTACTCATGCGTGAGTTTAATGTGAATCTTCAAAGAAACTGAAAATTCCAATTTAATGCAAAAGTCGTTTGTAAAGTTTACGTTTTCTCGTACTGAAATTAATTCTTATTTTTTTTCTGAGATTTATTTAGTTTCTGCCAAATGCTAAACATATACAAAACTTTTTTATGGGTATACATATGTACATACCCTTCCTTTTCTTTACAAATCTTTACAAACTTAAATATATACTTACCATCTTCCGATTTCACTGGTTCCTGGACTGCATTCTACATTTTGTTTATACTACCTTTTATTAATTTTTCTCATCAGCTTTTGAACCAATATCTGTTTAATTAGGATATGTGTATAAAAGCAATTTTTTCCGGTCCGTGAATTCTTAAATTCGCTAAGAAGCTTCTATAAAAAGAAATTTGCTATTATTCAACATTAGGACATTATTTGCTATATTGAAAATAATGATTTATTCTTAATCCAGACAAACTTATCTGGGGATAATTATGTGTCCAAGTAAGAAAGCACAACATAAAGACTTTTCTATTTTCAACCCGTCAAACCCGCCGCCCCGAAAAGGTGGCCTTTTTTTGAAGAGAAATATTTGAACGCTTAACTGCAGGGAGTCGCTTTCAAACATATTTATGTGTTAAACCGTCTCTCTCTCTAGTACGGTAATTCTGTTATCTGTCACCTCACCGGCAATTTTTCGGCTTGTGATGAACTAAAGCTTCACATTTACATTTTGCTCTATTTAAATTGTGTCGGATTGACATAATGAAATAAGACACTGCTAGTTTTCATTTTTAGTAACTACGCAACTTTCGTAATTTTTGTGTAGGCATTGCTTTATTTACGATGCTTAATCATTACAATCATGGGTTAACAATACTGGGAGGTATGGGGCGTCGCCGGGATTTTTTTATTAAATTTCTTAATTTTTCCAAACAATCGATCAAAATTTTACAATTTTTCTTAAAATTCCTTAAAAATGTGAACTGATATATACTATTAGCGTTTATTTATTGCTTATAGTACAAGCTTCCTTTAAAATGTTGGTTCAAGGTACAAGCCCCCTCAGAATTTTCTTGGGACAAGCCACCCCAGGATCCGACCCTATGTTAGTGTTTGATTGCATTATCAAAAATACTGAACAAGTTAAAAAATTGAGATTTTCCGTATTTCCAGATTTTACTATTTTGAACCACACTAGTGATTTGTCCGAAAAATATTGGCACGTATAGCTCATCTATTGTGTCTCCAGTCTCCAAGAAAGCATAAAATCTTCTGACATAATCTGGGGTGTTTACCATTAATTTCAATCTTGCATGCATTCCTACAGGTTATAATTATGTGGACACCTGCTTAATTTTCCCACTGTAGGACAATTTAGCTGACCCTGTCAATCATTTAATCAGGGGCGGGATCTTGCATTTGATTGGTCGGTTAGAAATCTGGGATAACTGTAATGTTGTAAACAACTTCTGTCTCCCACCCTTTTTGTAGCCAACTTGCCATTTAGGCTATCATTCTTGTAAGCACCATTTTCGGACTCACGAATGCTTGTAGTTTTCATTTTGTAACTCCTTAATGCTTAACTTAACTCAACTTTAAATTTAAAGCAGGACTGTATACGTTGCTGTTTTTTAGAGATCACTGTTCTTTGAAAAACTTTTAAACCTGTTTACCATCATATCTGAACTGAAATTGTGTTGGTTGATAAAGTTTGATCGTTACGAGACCAGCTTTTGAAGTTGAAGTCTGGCTCAATTGGAGCGGAAGATCACTGGTTCGATTCCAACATACAACTTAATTTTTATTCCAATCTAGCTACTTAGTAAAGGTTCCAGGATTTGGGGGAATTTTGGGAAGTATATACCTACCTCTTCTCATTGACTGAGCTTTGAAGCTTGTAACATATGGGAAACTGTTTTTTTCAGTTTTTATTGTTGTAATTTCCGTTTCCTGTAGTTTTTTGTTCCGTGACTCACAGAATAATGATAGCTTTTTAGTTAACAGCTTATGTTATCCTCAAAATTCAATTCAGTTTGAGCTTGCAGTGCAAAACTGTACGCAGTTTGAATTAACTTTTAAGCTTAGATTCTGTAACATACGATTGAGAATTTAATTGTTTTTGATAAAACTTATTATTAATATGTAATTTAAATAAAATTTAAAAACTTGTGCAGACCTGACTTAATTTGTATATAGTTTTTATGCTAATTGAAAGCATTTTCCTCATTGAAACTAATTTTTTGGCATTTAGAATATATATGGAATACTTAAATTTCAAGCTGATTTACTACAAAAGCAATTTCATATTTTCTCACGATTCTATATGTAGCAATCTCATTAAATCTCAATCAGTTTTCATTTAATAGCTGTTTTAGTGTCAAGCCTTTCCTCTTACATTTAATTAAGTGTCTATTAACATTCATCTGCCAGATTTCTCTTCATGGGAATTTGTTACCAGTTGAAAGCTGCAATAATGCTTGCTTTGATTGACCCTAACTTTTGACTATAAAATTGAAAATTTTTGAAAAGCTGATATTTGGCCTATATGATTTAAAATTTTAACTTTTTAAAGTTTTAAAATTTTAAGTTCAGGCTTAAATCTCAGATATGGGTAATTTAGGTCTAAACAATAGAGAATTTGGAGCTTTTTGGAAGTTTTTGCTGAATCATTCACACGCAATTATATAAATGCAGAGCAAGAGCAAATGCCGTTTTCAAAAAGCTGCTATTTCAAAACTGGATATTTACTGCTTATCTTGGTTAGCTTAACTTCATTTGCATATTGACAATAGCCAGCTTAATTTTGTTTTAATGCTTCGCTATAGTTGCAATTTTAAGCTCTTTAGAGTTTTTGCATGTGCGACCTCGCTTTTCTACCTTTTTGTGTCAATGTTAGCAGGATGCTTTAAATAACTTTTTCAGCTTTGAGTTTTCAATGCCAACGTTAAATTCGAATAAAAATCGGGTGATCGTTCCTATCTCCGTCATATTTTTTTACGAAAAAGCTGAAAACTACAGTTTTTTTACACTGCAGTTGGTTTAATTGAAGTTTTATTATTAATTTTAATTGATCAAACAGTCTAACTTGTGATCGATTCCAGGAATCATTGTTTTTCAATAATTGTGTTCAATAGTTATCCAGAGTGGCAGATTGCGTACAACAACGAACTCTATTTTTGTAAAGTTGGCAAACCTAATTTCCCTCTTAATAAAAAACCACTTAATTCAAACTTTTTCTGGAACTATTTTTAAGTACTGCTTTAGTTGGATGCTTCTTTGTGTCATTTGAACAGCGCGCAGAGTTCATTGGAGTAAGATTGTCGACAGAAGTTAGACTAGCACAGCTTTGCTACTACTTTTAGCAATTTCCCAATTTTGCTATTTGGGTCTAGTTTTAACTTTTCAAAAGCTCAAGATAGTATACTGGAAAGATGGAGAGAGAAAGACTGATTTAAGAACTTTTCATGTGAGGCCATATGCGCTGTAATTGCAAAAGTGCAATATGGTTGCGTGCATCTGCGCTCTCTGTAGAGGCAAGTTTTATAAGGTGGCTGCTTTTCAATAGCCTTGTCGGCTTTAATCTAAGTTTACAGCAGTCCAGAATTACTGTACGTAAAAGTATATATATTAATTTTTATGTCCCAAGCCCCCCGTTTCTCCCCCCAAATTTGCGATCTTGGCTTCTTTATAGCCTTAAGGCTCACTTTAAACTATCCTGAGAAATTTGCTACTGAGTTGACGCGCTTAGTATATACCTTCTTCACTGTATATAAAGCTCTTTCAATTGTATGCAGTAGCGCCAAGGTTATCTGTCGTTAAAATTGGGCTTTCTGCGCTTTAGGGTCAAAACTGGGACAAACTGTAATGTTAACTTTGCATGATTGGAATGGAAATTTTTCTTATAGGAGGAAAAATTTCCAATTAGGAATCCAAATTTTAGATATATGAAAATTTTGTAGCATAATTCTGTGGTATGGGAAATTATTATGAATTTTAATGTCGATAATATTTACAGCAATTATTATATTTATATATTATTAATTTAAAATGTGGACTCTATATTACATTAATTAGTATAATTGCTGTTCACACTAATCAAAATCCCATACTTTATTAATGAATTATTATTTCTTAATGCTCCAGTGATAACTGTGTTCTGTGTTTTCGTTTTCAGAATTTCTTGATTCTTGCCATTCTATTTTCCGCATGATTTATCTTTTGTGATTTTCTAACCGATTCAGCGAAATCAATCTAGCAACGAGATTTTCAATTTTCTGAAATCCACAGTCTATCATTATGCCATATCGAACTGAGCTAAGAAGGCCCGATCTAAAAGGTAACGGTGCTTTGCTTCCTGCTTAACCTTTTTAAGCTTTTTTTACCTTTTTATTATACATAACTACGTAATATTTTTTCAGTTCGTTTATTGTAGCTTAGATTTAGTAGCTGTTTAGAATTTACATGTTTTTGACCGATCTTCGTAAATTTTGTCATTGAATCAAAAGGCTTATTTTAAATTATGCATGCATTTTCTTAAAATCGAGGGTGTATCGCATTAACAGGAACAGTGCAACAACATTAATTCAAAACAACAATTTGAATAGTTAATCTTTATTGAAGTTCCTACTTGGGGACCCCCTACTTGTTTTGAGATAGAGATGTTTAATAATTTAACTAATTTTTTAAATGTCTTCGACTTGGTCCTTACCTCATTATGATAGCATTAGCTTACGTAAAATCTCCCATACCCAGCAAGGTAGTAAACAATATTAACATTATTTTTATTCAGACAGGGAACCAGTAAATAGATCCAATCCTATGCTACGTATTATAGTCACGCCGTTATTTTAGGGGAAAAAATTTTCTTTTAAATTTTCTTTTCTTTTTTTCTTTTTCTTTTTCTTGCAAAAGAAAGAAATTTGGACCCGGTTTTCTTTATCTTTTTCTTTTATTTAAAGAAGAAAAGGTCAAATTAGGCTGTATTAGATTTCAACTGTCAGTCAGTCTTGCGCAAGTAGGTAAACTTAGTGACCTTCTCCTAAGCACTCCAGCTAGGTTTAATATATGCGGCCTGTGTTATACATGTCTATGTTAGAAACGAAGCATCTCATCAATTTCAATTTGAGTCTTGGGGAATTTAAGATGACAATGAAACAGGGAGGTGACAAAGTAAAGCAGGAAGCTTTTCGGAAAGGAACCCGCTTTTCTTTCGCGTTTTCTTTAAATTAAAGAAAATTGAAGTGGAATTTATTTTTTATTTTTCTTTATTTAAAGAAATTCTTTCCATTTTTACTTTCTTTTTCTTCTCCCCTAAAATTCCGACGTGGCTGTAATTAAGCAGTTACGTAACCATCTGTCTACCAGCTTCTTTTGTGGAAGGTAGTCAATCTCCTTCACCCATCAAGACCACTAAGGTAGTCAGAAAATATTTTGCTTTTCTCATAATAACTGTTGCCTTGAAGTAAAAGCCCTTTTGAAGCTTACTCAGGAGTCTCTACTCTAGAGTCTAGCTTTATTTGATCTTTGCCTTAAGTAGTAGCTGCTTTCAAAGAAAGGTCCCGCTTTAGTTACGTCATACAGCTTATGAAAATGGCAGCCATGTAAAGACATTTAAGCACAAGACTTTCCTCATGATTGTGTACTGTTTGTTTACATAACAGCTAGCTGGCATGTACTAGACTTTAGTGGCTTTAAGCTTCTACAGTAAACCTTTGCAAGAGTAAGTTGGGTTTAATGAAAGGAGTTGCTAAAATATTAGATAGGAAGGGCTGGACGAATTTCTCCGATCTGTGATGCAAGCTAGATGGTAACGGTTGTCTTAATATTTTTTGCGCATATATACGTAATTACGCATATACTATGATTTTCACAGTCGTATATACTTATTTTTACAGTATCTAGCTACGAACTGAGTGCCCTCAAAGTTGTGCTTGTAACGTTTTAGCTAAAGTACACAATAAAACGGCTACACGATAATTCTATAGGAGGCTTGTCGCGTACTGTTCATAAGAAAGTGGGCATTATATATACAAAAATTTTTGTACAAAGGGGACCTCTTTTGAAACCGGCCAAACCAGCTTTTCGCAGAAGGAAACCTTCTTTTCTGCTATGCTTGGTGACTACTTTTGTAAACCGAAAAATTGTATTCGAATTAGTAAACCCTCTTCACCGTCCTTACAAATTTTCTGCCTTTCTAAGAGCTTATGTTAGAAGGGGAAAGATGGAATAAACAAACTCAGTGCAGCTTAGCTTTAGAAACGGAAAAGGATCTATTACGCTTCCGCCCAGCCCCAACTTTTGATTTTTTCGACCAATAACTTTAAAATCTTAGATGGGGGCATACTGGAGGGTTGGAGACTGATAAATTTAATAATTTTAAAATTTTAAAAACTGATGTTTTCCGTTGATAAGGTGGGGATCAAGGGGACGAACGTACAGCTTTCGCTTGGTACATCGGCTCGGCCTCTGCCAACTTGGCCAAATTCGAATCCAAACTCTTAGTAACAAGACAATGCTAGGATTTAGTGAACCAACACTCACAATTCGATTACGTATGTATATACTGTAGGTATGCTACCATTCATGTTAGAATTTATTATAAGATTTTGGCATTTTATTGACGTATGAAAGGAGAAGGAAGTACTCATCACCATATATATATATATATATATATATATATATATATATATATATATATATATATGCATATACTACGCAATGTTTAATAAGGTTTCAAGCAAACAAGTTTACATAAATGCTTGCTATTCTTGTCCAAAATAATTGAATTTTTCTCCAAAATACGTTGATTCTCATGTAAAGCTTAGAGCTTAACATAACGTTTACAGACTGGCAAAGTTTTAAAACTTTTCGCCTGGGGCAAAAGTGGTGTAAACAGATTCGATAAAGTTATAGTTAGCCAAAATGTGACTGCGTTTGGTAAAACACTCAAACATATTTGTTACCATAAACTTGGCTTGATATTAATTTATTAAAATGTATGGTTGGAAATTGAAGTCTACCGAATTGTACAAAGCTTATTATAGCTGACTGGTTAGCTAACAATTGCAACGTCCTTGAAGCTTTGAATTGTCTTTGTTTGTATTTACCGAAATTTTTGTAAATGGTTCATTAATTGTTGTATGGTTGACCGTTCAAGTTCTGGTAAACATTAATACCTTTATTTTAATCTAAAATACATCTTTATTTTAATGGTGTGTAGTCATTTCCTGTTTGAAGTAGCTACTGTAGATATTTAAGCGTTCAGTGACCTTCTTTTGTGTTTATTCACACGTAGAAATTATCTCTGGATAGCTTTGAAATAGTATATATATACCCAAGAACTGAGTGGATTGAAAAGGGAAAGCATTTCCTTAGTCGTGTTCTCTATAACTTCCGCTGCTTATAGAATGTAGCATACGTATAAAAACGCAAAAATTCTGCTCCGTTCCTGTGGGAAAATCTGTAAAACGGAAGTTAGAAAAAATTAAGAATAAACGTGTTTGCTTATGTAATTGGTTATTTTAAATTTGTGTATATTTAGTATGCATAATATATTTGGTGAACAAAATTTGCAAATCTTAAACCAGAAATATATACAAGAATATATATATAATATATAAAATATATATATACCAGAAATATAAGAACACTAACACTACTTCATAATGATAGGCATAATTTATTCATAATTTTTATCCCATACAAAATAGATACAAAACAATTCTTTGAAAAATCTATATACTGAGGCCTTTCCTAACTAAATTTACCTAAAATGAATTTCGACATTTTATTTTTAGCGTAATGCTTTGTTATGAAATTTTGTAATCAAGAAACTAGTTTAATTATAGAATTGCTTAAAACGTTCTCCACTTTGTCGGATAAATACTTTCGAATACACTTTTGAGACCTTTTTAGCTCGTTTTTCAAATCAACCATTCAAAGTGAAACGAAGATGAACTGATGTTAATCGATTTCTAATTGTACAAAAACCAATTCCATTCCACATCTGTTTACGTACGTATATATATACCTACATATCTTAATATGTGAGAGAGTATGCTATGCGAACAATGTTGCATTTTGATGTTTTAGCACGTAGTAATCGTTTTTTGCTCAACCTGCGTTTCTGATATTTTCCTGAAATTGGGACAGGCGTTACAGTATGTTGAACTTTTAGAGAAATTGCTTATCTAAGCCGACAACTCCCCCTTAGATGTGCTCACTTCTTAAGTGTACGCTACTCGTATATTCTGGGCATTTTGTGCAGTTGTCGTGACCACAATATAAGAACTTATAGCGCATACTAGCGGGAAACTTGGTATCACTTAATTTGAGAATATAGAAGAAATGTACTGTATATTCTCCAACAGAGAGATGTAGTCTTAAGAAGGTTGGCGAAAAGTTTAAAATTCAAGCCATAATTACTCATATGCAAAAAGTTTTCAGGGCTACAGGCAAAGCTACGTACGCTAAGTATAATTTGTGCAGTATGTCCTTAGGGTTTCCCGTATGTTGGTAGAAAAGTTTTGCAGATTGTCTGAGTAACTAATGACAATTTTCAAGGTCACATTTTAGCTGGGGCGATGCTTTTTCTGTCCAAAATTGCTGGCTACTGCGAAAAATTGCACTAGAAAAGTTGATGATAAGCCGTGGATAGTAAGAAAAAATAATGAAAGGAAGAAAGAAGTATAAAACTTAAAGGTTACAAAATTACACAACAATTGAGTTCAGTTTGAAGTTTCATATTATATATGTTTGATAATTTGATTAAGATATATATATTTATTTATATATGGGTTAATAGCAAGTTAGCATAACGTACAAAGTAGGATATACTGAAGCCATATATTATGTTATTATATATATTATATTATGTTATATATAATATATTACGTATTTTATGTGCGTGTAATTATCGTCGTTTAAATTCAATTCTGTGAAAAACGTGTACGTATATATCAATGTTCACAAAAATATCACCCACATATTCGGCTAATAACAAGCCGCAGCCGGAAAATTTTTTGCATGGTAATAGCTACAAGTCCCAACCTTAGCATACATATGTAAATTTGGCTGCCGACTCCTCCGACTAGGGTGCCCAAAATAGTCGACCCACCCAAAATCCCACCCTCGGACAACTCCGGACCAAAATAGAAATTTATACTGGTACTCACTATGGACTTGGCGCAGCTGTTCCATATTATCCACGTGACATGTCCTAACTCTAAGCTAGCATATATTATATTACCATATATTACCATATATTGGATTCCCTGCCATATCTTCTGGCTTCGCCACCGGCGGTTGATTTTTTTGTGAACAAATTCACAAAACAAAAATTACTATCAACTTTTTGTAAAATGCTTCTGGGGCAGTCGCTAGGGCAAAAGTATAATGTAATGCCAAATTCGAGCTCAGCGACCCAAAAAACCTATATACTGCATGTTTTAGGTATATATATACCTCAACCCCCTTCTGGCAGACCGTCCGACCGATGGACCCGGCCCGGACCCTCCCGACCCAGGCGTGGTCAGGATCACTTATACCTAGCAAAAGCTACCTAAAAACTAGTGCCAAATTCGATTTTTGCGCACCGAAAAACCTATAGGCGAATTTTTGTGGTTTTAGGCTTCTTAGACCCTGAAATAAAATTTTTGGTCAGTCGCGTTATCCCGACCCAGGTCACGTGACCACGCCAGTTGCGAAATTACTCCACCAAATTGTTTGTTCTGTGCTTACTAGAGCAACAGAACACAAAATAAGTCGATTCCTAGCTGCGTCCTGATATCAATAATCAAGGTCAAGCATATTGGCCTGGGTGCCCACTTTGGACCCAGGGGCCGAGAATCAAAAGTCGATGTTCAGCCTGTCCAAAAAAACTCGAGGGTCCAAATTTTTACATAATAACACTATGGACCATGCTGTATTTATGCATTAACAGAAAAACTTTCTAGTTGTATCTTGAGATCAGATCTGGTAGCGATTTTTTGTGAACACGTGATTTTTTTAAATCTTTCACAAAAATTTCTTATTACTCAAGCTACACACGGGCTACCGGCATGAAATTTGCACCATATGTAGAGGGGGTCACTACCGTTCCATACGAACCAAAAGTTTTTCGATCGGACCTCATTTGCGAAATTTCCAGAAAAATTCGATTTTTGATTTTTTTGTGAACGATTATTAAATTATCACAAATTATTAAAACTTTGCAAGCAGTTTTTGACAGAGGTCTGGGCCAGGGCCTGGCAGTGGATCTGCTTGCTTTTTAGTTCAAGTCTCGCTTTAGTTTTGACCTTGAATTAATTTAATACCTCTAAATTTTAAAATTAATTTGAATTTTATTGGTATGAAATAAAATGCAATACGTATATTTATGTACGTATTTTTCTGATGAGTGAGCCAAACAAACCATTCTCGACTGTTGACTTGAAACCGTTCTTTATTAGATTTGAATTGAACTGAACGCAATCCATTAATTTCTAATCTAGCTTTTACAATGAATAAATTATTTTAATTATTAAATAATTTAAGTTTATTTAATTATTAAATTATTAAATTTTGTTTTGCAATTATTGTATTTGCAACTTGTTTGTAAGCACAAGTTGTATATATGCCAGCACAGTCTTTTCTGCTGCAAATCAGGTGCAGCCGCATAGGCTTCCACACATTGTTGTAAACTCTTAAACATTTTGCCCTCAGGGCAAATGCAGTTCGCTTAACTGTCGAAGTTTGCATGACGCCTGTCTGTGTTACAAACAGTACATTGCAGCTGCTATATGCTAAAGTAAAGAGTTTAAGTTTGGAGAAATGGGGGGGGAATCGTTTTGCAGGATTTTTGTTGTGTCAAAACTACTTTAAAATCGAGAGACATCTGCGCTTGTCGATATGTCAAAAATGTTTTTGGCGTTCAAAAGCGGGTTAAAAGCGATAAATTTTAGGCTGCTTTTGTAGCGAGCGTCGTCTGATTAGTTTTTGTACAGCAGGCAACTTTTGTAAGTATCCTTGAAAACTGCTTTTCGGACTGCTGCCTGCCGGCTTGAGGCTGTTTTGCTGAAATCTGTGGAGTACGTGTGCATGCAATGTAATGCCGTTTTAGCACCAAGCCCAATTTCAGTTTGCAAAATCTAGTTTTTAATTTAACTTTGCTTCTGAACTTAAAATTTTCTTCAAAGACTATTTGACACGACAGGCAGCTAAGCTTAGGCAGGAACGTAGCGTAGCTAGTTTTTATGAATGTTGTAAAGGCAACTGTTAAACTTTAAGACTTGATTACGGTAGCGTCGTTTTAAAAGGTTAGCTACAACCTAAGGTATGTACTGCAGCAAAGGGTCCGTATCAAGTTAACGAAGTTAGCTTTTTATTTTGTGTTGTGAAAAATATAAATATGGGCATAAAAATAAGAATATAAATATATATATATATATATATATATATATATATATATATATATATATATATATATGTGCATATAAACGCCCAAAAATTGTTAATAGAAATGAATTATTAAAAATGCCAAATTTAGGGACTATCGTTTACGTCATCGGATTATGTTTTCGTTTTTATATATAATAAAGAAACATAGTGGTTTTAGCACAAATTATTTGGAACTTCCCAATTTTACAATTTTTGTCAAGAAAAACTAATAGAAACAAATTGTATTAAAAAGGTATATATAAGTTGCATTTAGCTCACGTATATATATATATATATACTTGCAACTAAAACGTATTACTAATAATAGATAGTAGTTAGTAGGTGGGGGCGGGGGGGGGGGGTAACCATGGGGGGAACTCACATTTTCGGATTTTGGCTGGAACTTTTTTAATATAAGGGCTAGCTCAGAACTTTATATACCATCGTACTTGGCGTGCTTAGAACTTTCTTTTAAGCCTCTTTGCACTTCTCTAGGTTGTACTGTTAGACCAGTATAACGCAAAAAGTAGCGGGGGGGACCTCAATGGGGGGAAACCCAAATGGGGAAAATAAAACCAACCCATCCCTTACAGGTCTTAAAAATTGTCTTAGCGCATTCTGACACTTGCTGTGTAAAATTCAGCCCTTTTTTAGTTAGTATAAAAAAACCATAAAACCCGATCTAAGTAAGCTTTTTTGAGATCTCATGTGCCGTTGAAAATGCAACATCAACTGGACAGGTTTCATAACGTTTTACACATAAACATAGGGCAATTTTTGAAAAATGCTAAAAGCGATGCAATTTGATAAAACTTATTAGTCTATCGTGTAGAGAATGGTTTTTTACGTAGAATTAATTAGCTGTTAAAATCCACACTTATACTGGACCTTTCCTCCAGCAGCGAAATGGCACTTTTAGGGTTTTTAGCCTCTAGCAAGCCTAGGATGACGGATCGTGCTTGATATTACCGTGCTATAGTCTCTAACTGTTTCCATATTGAGTTATTAAAAAAATTTCAAAAAAATTGGGTGGGGTTTTCCTTCCCCAAAGTGGGTTTCCCCCGCCACGTTTGGCAATGTGCCAGACTAACGGTGCACCGGATCAGTCTAATTTTAGCTGTGTGCAAAGAGGAAGAGTTGCCATCATTGCAGATATTTGCAAAACTTTTCTAGCCCAACCCAGGCAAAAGTTACATCGGTCCAAACTTTTGTCTAATTTTCGGATGGTTGGACCAAAAATGTAGGTGTCAATTTCAAAATGTCAAAAATTAGCAGGACTGAACCAAATGACGTGATCTTTGCACAGTTAGGTTAGAAAGAGTCGAGCTTTCTGCTGCTATTTTTTGTAACTCATAGCACCAACCCATGACCCAGGACTCGGGTGAGTTTCCCCCAAAAGAGGGGGTGGGTTTTTACCCCATGGCTATACATTGTAGTAGGCTAGGCGCAACCAATTATGTAATACGTATTATGCAATACAACATAGTTTGTGTAAATATTTGTAAAGCGTATGTACTATTTAAGTCACTGAATTTTAAAATTATATATTTTAAAAATTTTGAACGGGTTTCTTCTTTCCAAACTGTGCACGTATATCTAGTTTCTATAGGAGGAAGGAACCTCTATTGTAATATTGTCAACAATCGTAAATACGTATAGTACATATTTTGCTCATAAACACATTAATTCGCAAATAACGGATGATATTTTTAAGAACGACAGCGTCAAGTTTTGGTGTGAAAATCCTATGAAGTTTGTGTTTTTCCATCATAATCCAATCTCTGTGACTGTTTTAATTTGTTTTAACTCTGTTTTAATTCAATGCTGTAGTGGATTCGCAATGGACTACCCAGAACAGCATAAATTTTAATATAATTAGCTAAAATGTTTTGAAAACGTTTGATTTGACTATTCGGCGATATATACTAAGGCAGGCGCACGCCTGGGGTACCCCACGCCTGTGCGTAACTTTCGCAAAATTCAACCGATTTAGTTCAAATTTTGTATCGATGCATTTGAACAAATCCTTGATTAATTGGAATAAAATTTGAAAATTTTGAAAATTCCAAATTTTTAAGTTTTCTAAGGGGGGAGACCAAGGGAAACCCAAGAAATTTTTTGTCTCCAATTTTGTTGAAAAGAGGTGTGTATATATAGGGGTTTTCAGGATCGCTGAACACGAATCTGAAAACCGTTTTTCGATCCAGCTTTTTGTTAGCCAGATATAGGCTTGACGTTAAGCCTCCAACTTTAGCTTATATCTAGCTAGCGAAAAGGTGGATTCAAACTAGATTCAGAACTTTACTGCGGATTTCTTAAAGAAGACAAATTATATTCTGATAAAAATTTGCTTGCCCATTTCTGGAATTCGACAATTTAAACTTGCCGAATTCTAGAAATCGGCAGAGGATTAGAAATGAGCAAAATTGCTTGCCGATTTCTAGAATTCGGCAATTTCGGGAATTAGGCACGACATATATATAAACTTAGTTTGTTTTTACCTATTTAGTGTTTTAAAGTCTATACTTTTGTTTATTTTTAGGTGTGTTCAAATGCAGTCTCTGTGCCAAGATTTTCTGCCACAGCAGCTCACTGAGTCGCCATCGAATGCAGGCTCATTTCAAAAGCTACACTTGTACCTTATGCAATAAAGAAATTACCAGTAAGTGGTATTGTCGCCGAGCCATAGGGTGCTGGTTTCCTTTTGGTGGGTATTTTTGACTCATACGGCTTTAGTCCCTTACAAAAGTAGCTAAAACTTAAAAAATAACCTATTTCTGTGCTCTTTAGCATTCTGGGAACAGTCCCGCATTTTTAGGCCAAAAGATTAGAAAGTTTTGGCTTTTGGCCTTAGGCTCCCAGTAAGTAGGCGAGAAACCGGTTTGGTTGTAATGGCTGGAAAGAAGATACATGAATGAACATTTTTGCTTTTACATCCGTTGAGCTATCTCCAATGGTTAGGTTAGTATAAGCAAAAATTATTTTGAGGGTCAAAAAATGGCCATTTTCGAGGAAATCAGTTTTTTAAATTACTGCCAAATCTTACGAACAATTTTGGTCCATTTACTCAATCGATACACAGTCTAATTGCACATTTTATCAATGGCTACTAGCTTAAGTTCGTTGCTTTAAGCTGGTGTTTTGACCGAAAAACCATTTTGGCAAAGCGGCTGTTATTTTATTTTAAACATAGATTTCTCAAAAACTACTCGGCGGATTCCGGAGATTTTTTCAGAGTGGAATTTCGCACTTGTGCCTTGTTTTGGGCTAAAACTTTTCGAGTAGCAAGAAAACTCAATGCTAAGTTGCGAAATCTCGTGTTACCGTGCATTTGGCCAATTTTCTCAACGTTAAGAACTGCTGAGCCAAATCCAAAAAACGTACCTCGACCCATATGTCCTTCATATCATGGTTAAAAAGAACCTTTGACCGATTCTGCAGTTTTGAGAATCGATGTTCAAAAATTTTTACATAGTCTATACTTAGCCGTTATGTCAGAAAATTTTTGCTAATTTTTTGCTAATTTTGCTAGTTTCGTAAGCTCATGTGAATGTTCTGATCATAAGCTTTAAAACGATGTATAAAGCCCTTTCCAACTCTGAAATGTGCGAGAGTTATAGCGTTTTAAATAATCACCGCAAAAGCACTACCCATCACCTTAAAATCTCTATGACTAACTAATGACTAGCTTAGCTTATCTTGAGCTTTTATTGTAAACTCTAATTGTAATTATTTGTTTGTATGTATTAATTTCAATGTTGATAGTCATGCCTAGGATGCTGAAAACAGTAAATAATATACCATAACACTAAACCTATTTTGACTAATGAACGCGGTGGAAATATTTTGCTACATTTTGTTTCTGTTTTTTCAGCTTGTTTACAAATTTCGTGTTTTTTTCAGGCAATGAAACTCTTCGTGCCCATATGTATCGGAAGCATCAGATCTCTCGGATGTTCATGTGCCGCTGCTGTAACTGGGCCTTTCCGGATAAAACAAGTCTACATATCCATCAGCAGGCCATGGCCTCCAACAATACTCCGGGAAATGTTAACATCATCGCTAAAAGCACCACCACGTCCGGCGCGGGGAGCGGTATCCTAGACGGAGATGAGGATATGAGCCCCCTGGGCATGGGGGAAGATGAGGGAGCGTCTCCAGAGCCAGGGGGTCCGGACAGTCCCTTCACCAGCCCTCCCACCATGTCCAGCCTGCTCAATCCGGCGGTTTCCTCCATTTTCCCCCTGGGCAACTTTATGTCCACACCGTTGGGGGTCAGTGCACCTGGCGGTCCGGCCGACTATCTCTCTCAGCTGCGGGCCAAAATGCTGCAGTCTCAGCTATTTCAACAACAGCCTGAACTGAAACGTTTGGTGAGTGGCAGATTTTTTTCTATTTTTCCAACCATTCCTGGTTAGAACTTTTCTAGTCATCATTTTTGATGTTTTAGGCGAACAGTTGATGAGCTTGTCTGTTTTCATTGACGTTTTTGCTATAATGTATATAATTAAAACTAAGCTTTTAAACGTTTTATTATGCTTGGTTCTTCTGTAAAATGTGTATTTTATTTCCTATGTCTACAAAATTTTTGTCTGATATACTTTGTGGCTTCCACTCCATTTATATGTACACTTTTTATTTCAGTTTGGTGCTAGACCTGACCTGGCCGGCCTAGGCGCCGGTCCGCTAGGCCGACTGAGCGGTCCAGACATGTCATCTGGGGAGGGCAGTGGCCGGCGTGAGCCACTGGACTGCAGTCTGGGCGACCATCTGGAAGCTGATGGAAATAACAACAGTCTATCTGGGCGTGAGCTCCGAGTCAGCGGCGCTGATCACTCGCCCAATCCCAACAGCTACACCCAGATAGACTATACCAGTTCGTCACCGGAGGGCATGGAAGATGAGGGCTGTCTGTCTGATGAAGGTGACGAACCCCTGGGGGACAGGCCCGAGGGTTTGGACGGGGTCGTCAAGGTCAAAACGGAACCATCCTCCCATAGTCCGACGCCTTGCTCTGAAGGCTCGGGGTCGGGTGAGAAATCGGAAGCGCTCAACTTGTCTAGGAAACGGTCCTATTCTGGCAGCAATAAAATGGTATATATTACATAGTTTGTTACCTTGTAGTTTCTTTATTTTTATAGCTTTCTCTCGTGTCCCTTTTAATTTCTTTTTTTCTATTCTCTTTGATTGGCGTGTGCGTATTTGGTTCCTGCGATGTCTGTGTTAACATGTGAGTGTGCGGATGTAGTGTGCGTTTACATGTGATTGTGACGTAACAGTCGAGTGTGTGCATGGCCTAGTGCAAAATCAAAGAAAATTTGAACTTCCGGACCTTCCCAAACGCAACAAAAACGTCAAACCACACCGTATCAGATCCGCAGTTCAATTAGTAGAAACCCTAAGTCCCTAAAGATGAATATAGAATTGGTTATCACTACAGGTAATGATGGTTACATTTTTCTTGACGTAGATATTGGAAACAAAGCGTCCTCATTTTGGCAAAAGCAAATATTTGAACACATCATGGCTTTGCTAGTCTCATTTATCCGTCGTATTTATTTACCTCCTTAACAATTTTCATGTAGAAATTAACCATTGTGCGTGTTACTGTATATGTTTTAATATCGTTTCTGGCTGTATAAGGTTTTGACATTAAGTTAACTCGGGGCTTTTCACCAGAAACTTTTGACTATTTTTGAATGTTAAATGAAAGAGAGGCCAGATGTTTCAAATAAAATAAAATTATTTGAAATTGTTGAAATTTTGTCCTGCAAAAGTGCATATCTGACACCTGCTGAGTTTTGTGTAAACTTTGAAACAATGCTGTTTCTTGCAGCTTCTAAAGTTTAAAATTTAAAATTTCAAAATTTTTGACCTTATGGTATAAAGTGTAGAGTAAAATTTGTTTTTTGAGCTATATTATTTCTATCGATTGTTTGCTTTCCTATCAATTGAATTCGACAAGATTTGTCAGCAATTTATTGGCGTTAGATTTTTGATTTTGATAAGTCTTAATTTGCATTGATATGAAAAGCATCCAGTTTTTGTATCTCTCGTATTTCAGTCGAAGCGTCAGTTCTAATTTAATTCCTTTCCATTTTCAATCAGCATTATTATTGTTTTCAACGGCGTTTCAAAATCTCGTCCAATTCATTTCTGATATGGCCCCTTCACCGCGCCTAGACTGGACCCATCTGGCCACATTCAGTGATCACGTGACTTTTGAGGAATTCCTCCGCGCACAGCATGTGTCAATTCTGTCAACGGATCAGCTGAAACAGGGGACTAAAGTGACCTATCGCTGTCGAAATGCCATCATGTTTCAGTGCAATTATCGACTGCAGGCACTGAAATTGCACTCTCCTGCAGGCAGAGTTGAAGTGTCTGAAAGCGGAACTCATTTGCATACTGTGCCGCCATCTGCTGTGTCGGAACAGGACAGAGCCAGCTGTTCTAGCCTGTCAGCTGTTATGTCGGAAAGTGTCAGTCGGATCTCCATTCCGCAGGAGGTGAAGTGTCTTGTGCAGGAAGCATTGCAACAGAACCTGAAACCGTCTCAGATTCGACAGCTGATTCGTGAGTCTCCCCAGCTGGCCGGTGTCCAGCTGTCAGACGCGCAGCTGCGCAACCTGATCAATAGACTTAGGGCAAAGCTCAAAGCCGCGGCGGCTGATCCTTCGCCCAGCGTACTGTCTCAGATGGACTTACCGTCTTTAAGTGACCAGTTTGAAGTGTTCAGCGATGAGGTGAGATATTCGAGATCACAAATTCTTAGGATGTTTTGGATCAATTTCAGTTGTCGTGTGTGTGTCTGTGTCTGTGTGTCTGTGCGTGTGTGCCTGTGTGTGTATCTGTGTGTCTGTGTGTGTGCGTGCGTGCGTGCGTGCGTGTGTGTGTGTGTGTGTGTGTGTGCGTGTGTGTGTCTGTGCGTGTGTCTGTGTCACACTGATCGTGTGGTGACTGGTTTTAACACTCCTACTAATCGGTGTTTAATCTTGCAGTGAATCATTATTGTATACAATGTATACAACTTCATCTTTATCGTAATTGTTGATCATTCTAATTTCAATTTTCTGATGTTCTAGACTGTGCCACCATCAAGCGATGCCTATGTCGTGATGCCTGACGACTGTCCAGTTACCACAGCCACCGCCTGCGCAACTGGCAATCTGCGCAGCATCAACAGCAGCAGCAGTCCTTTGAACTTTACCGCCGCCGTCACCAGCTATGCGGGTGGTCTGACCGGGCGACCTACCGCAGTGTCCAGCCCACCCACTGCCCAGATTCAGCCGATTGTCCGGTCGGCCATCTCCTCCAATCCCATGAACAGTTTGCTGTATCACAAAAAGCTGAGCTCCGTCCTGCGTAAAAGCTCAAACTCAGCCTCGTTGGCAACTGCGGTCAGCAGTGCTGAGCATCACCAACAGCAGTTGGCCAACTTCATCGCTTCCAGCGTTGCGGCCGGCTCAGGAAACGGTTTTCTGTTTCCCCCGCCGGCTAAGATTGCGGCCATGCCGCCCTCATCTCTGAAATCGGAGACCCCCTCCCCACCCCCTCTTGTGACCCCAAACGGCTCATCGTCTGGAGAGCATTTCCTGCCAGCCAATTTGACTGAATCAACGAAACTGATGGACAACTGCAGTCCTAGCTCACTGGTTGGTTATTTTGTGTTAACATTAACTTAAAAGTCAAGTTTTTAGTTAAAATTTTTTGCGCTTCTGTTCATTTATATAATGAGAATTCAAAAGGCTCTTTTTAAGAGGTTTAAGTAGTAACATATTATGTAGGAGTAGAGTCTGTGTGAATTTAAGCAAAATTTATGTGAGCAAAAATTTAGAACTACATTTAGAAAATCAGTAGTTCTTGTACAAGGACTAATATAAAATTTTCTAAAAGGTTCATGAATTCTACTATTCCTAAAACTTTCAGTAATTATACAAAATTCCTGAGAATGTTTAGGAATTGTGTATAATTCCTAAAACTAACGTAAAACTGTAGAATTTGGTGATGAAAACAAGGGTTATACAAAATTTCTTAACGTTTCAGGAATTATTTATAATTTCTGAAATAAAGCTACAGTGACATACATGGCAATTACGTTATTGGATTTTAATTTCACCATGTAATACTTAATTTCTTAGTCTACAGTTTGATTTATCATTTTTTGCAATAATTTGCCCTGCTTCATTTATATATACTGCATAGCTTTATCAGTCTCTAGAGTTTAGCTACTTTTCTTTTTTTAGATTTCCAATTCCAACAGTTCCAGTCAGAGCAGTCCGCCAGAAAAGTTGCCATCAACCAGCAATAGCTCTTCCCTGCTGATGCATCTGGGAGGCTCGATGCGAGTCGGGGGTACTCACGGCTTTTCCTCTGCCCACAGCGGAGGCACTCTGACCCCCTCCAGTACCCCGACCACCCCCACGGCTCACGTGACCACCACACCCCACAGCAAGGTGAACGAGGTCCTGGAGGAACTGCGCAGTCAGCGTCACAACGCTTCCACAGCGGCGGCTTTGCAACAGATTTTCCAGCGCTCCGCTGCTCGAACCGGTACCACCAGCCTGGCCTGTTCTGAGTGCAGTGCTAACCGGGCCCAGCTGGCTGTAGCTGAGAATCGAAACCAGTTTCTGGACACCAAAGTGGCCACCCTGCAGGGCAAACTGGGTCGGCTGGAGTCGCGCATCGGGCAGCTGGAAAGCAGCTCGGCTCGTGCCGAGACTGAAGGTGTGTGAGAGTTTGAAATTAATTTTAAATTTTTGGTTTTAATTCAATGTTCACTATTTTAATATTGTTCAAGTTGAGGATTGAGTTTGTTCTCTTCATTGTCCTTTGACACGGAAACTGATTTGACCAAGAAAAACTAGTATATACGTACGGTTACGGGAAATAAAGATAAAGCCTTAAGGTCAACGGAGAGGCAGCATTGAGGGGCCTCCGACGAGTGCCTATATATGCTAAGTCACCAGCAAAAAAAAGTTAAAGCTAAAAGCAGACAAGTAACAAATTCTTTTTCACACCACTTCGACCCGTGCACGCTGCCATCACCACAACAGCTTTGTTTTCTGGTCACTGTAGCAATTGCTTTGATTTAATATACGCGTTTTTCTTATCGTTTATTTAATTTTTATTTCCTGTTTTAGCCAAACAACTTCGTCAGGTCTGCGATGTTTTGGAGCGGAAATTGTTGGAAATACAGGAAACGGCTCTCAACTGTTTGGAGGCAACCAAGGACAAGGATGAGGCCAAAATGCGGGGACGACTGCAAAGTTTGTTGAATTCCTGCCGGCTTCCCGGAATAAATGGACATTCTTAGACTGGATTTTGCATAAAATTCTGTAAATTGAACTGCTTTTTGTGTTTCTTTGGCTATCTGACTTCTATGCATTACCTTAGTTATTTGGTAGTTGAATTTTGTGTTGTTTTGATTTTTCGTTTCGATATTTCTTTCATAATTATGACTGGTCGCTATTTTGGTAGCTATACATGTGTTTGTCTTTCCCATTTTTATTGTTTCTGAGTTCTATGCATTAATCTGGTTTTTGCTATCTTTTCTTTTGTTGAATTTAGATGTCAAAATTTGTTGTTTTTAAAGTTTTGGGATTTGTTCTATATCTTTAAAATTTTTCGTTCGGCCATTTTTCTGCAATATTACAGTGCCTTTCGATTTTTCTGTGTGTTATGCGTTTGTACATCGAGTTAAACTGGTGAACTTTTCTTGCTTGTGGCACCATTAAGATTTCTGCTTAAGCTCAAGATTCTTCATTGGATTTATTTCTGAAATGTGTAATACAAAAGTACATTGTTGTGCTTCCATTTCGTAGTTTGCGGACGCGAAATTATTCTAATTATATACTCCCTCGTCGGCTTTAGTATTAATAAAACACTCCCCAAAGGCTATACACATTCATATATTTCTTGTACATAATTATTTTTCTGTTATTTTATCGATATTAACTCTCCATATTTTGCTCAGAAAACGTTTCTCGCAATTTTCCGTCTTAGTTTTTAACTGACATGTGTTAATTTGAAAACGTTTTCTGACCAATTATGGGAGGACGTGTGAAATGTGTTGTGAAATGATGTTCACTTACTATACTACAGTATTCACAATGTTTCTATTTTGATGACAGTATTATTTTTGCTTATCTCCTTTGATTGTTTTCGGTTTTTGTGTAATTTTTGTAAATAATTTGTTCTCTGGGCCATTCCATTGTGATTGGTAGTTGTATTATCGTGTGACACGGTGGATTTCTTGCCTTATAAGAATATGAATATAGTATATATCAACTGTAAAGTTACACTGGCTGTAGAGTTGAATCATAGAAGGAAAGACGCCCGGCATAACAGCAAAACAAAAACAGCTGTAACAAAAAATCAGGAATTTCCAAAACAGCTGAAGGAATTTGGGTTTTGTGCCTTAAAATTTCCGATGGTATTTTCAGGAGTCCATAAGCTTAGAGAGAACCGTCATTAAAGCTTGGGAAATCTCTTCTGGTTCTTTCTATGGTTCTGTTATTTAAAACATCTGTAACCAGTGTTGTACATAACGTTCCAGTAATTCTTTGTCGTTTTAATTAATTTACAGCTTATAAGAATAATACAGATTAGAAGCTATACGTACTTGGAATATTTGAGTTGTAGTAGATTTCTGCCACAAAGTTGTTAAGTTTTTGGCAAATTATAAATCCAGCAGCAGTTAAGTATATATAATGCATAATATTTGTCGGTTTATCTGAAGCAGCTGTAATGTTACTTTAATGTGATTTTTGGCAACTATTTTGGTTATAGAAGACGTTATTTTGTTGTTGGATATTGTGAACTATGCAGGTATTTTTGGATCCAAGAAGAAACTTCCCCAAAGTGAATTTCGTTACAGATAACGTTAAATCAGGACAAGAGCAATCGAAATTTCGTTTTATGTCGAGACTATTGCGGTTTGCAAACATCTTCGGGGAAATTTCTTACTTCATTTTCTTTTTCTGTGTATCGGACGTACGTACTTTTGACCTGAACTATGCATAATGTGCCTATACTTAATACGTTTTGCTTTGTTTTGATAATTAGCAATAAAGCGAACTTTTGCAAATTTGTCAGGATTGATTGCAAACAGCTGGAACGATTGTAGCCAATTCAAACTAAATTATATAACTGCTGCAAATCTCAATTGGTTGGATCAAGTAAACAATCTCCCCAGCCTCAATTGGGGGGGGGGAGATAGTTTACTTGATGTTAACTTTAGCAAAACTTAACCAATTTAGCTCAAATTTTGTGTGGATGCATTCCAACACATGTCTGATTGATTGGTAATAAATTTTAAAATTTTAAAAAATTTAAATTTTTAAGTTTTTTAAGGGGGGACCAAGGGGAATCAAAAAATTTTTTGTCGTCAATTTTGCTGAAACATTGTGTATAGGGGTTTTCGGGGTCGTAGAACAGGAATCTGAAGTCGGTTTTTCGATTCAGCTTTTCGTTAGTTCAGTACAAGCTTACATCTTAAGCTTACTACGTTAGCTTATACTGAGCTAACGAAAAGCTGAATCGAAAAACCGACTTCAGATTCGTGTTCTACGAGCCCGAGAACCCCTACATGAAATGTTTCAGCAAAACAAAAATTTTTTTATTCCCCTTGGTCCCCCCTTAAAAAACTTAAAAATTTAAATTCTTTAAAATTTTATTACCAATCAATCAGACATGTGTTGGAATGCATCCACACAAAATTTGAGCTAAATTGGTTAAGTTCTGAAAGATTTATAGCGTTGGGGGGGGAGATAGTTTACTTGAGAATTTGGGGGGGGGGGGAGATTGTTTACTGGATCCAATTGGTTTAATTGCTGTGACGGTAAATATTTAAACTTTTTCTTTTAGACTTTTAGGGATTGTTTGACCGTCTATGCAAGCTATGGTAGTATCTAATCTCATAGCTGGACTGGAAGCGGGTCAAAAGTTTTCACCCGCGGTCCCTTGACCTTACCCGCCTAACCCATACCCGTGACCCGCATGATCCACTTTTGGTTAATGATGCTCCAAGCATCCAGCTAAATCTTGGTCAGAAATAAAAGAACAGAAATATTTAGTTGTTTAAGGTGGTGATTCCTTTTGGAGACATCAACTTTGAACCGCTATTATTCATTCATTATTTGGAGTTAAGAAGTCATCTTTATATCAAAATGTAGCTTAACATTTTCTCGTTTTAATGAGTACAATGAATCTAAGTTTGGCTTTCCAAAATGTTTTTCCTGTATTTTAGAAGAAGTATAATTTTTCAGATTTTTTGCAGGCTGAAGTAAATTTTTTCGCAGGACATCGGTTAGAGCATTCGATACCTCTATCAAATAGCTGGGGACCCTTTTTTGGTTATTGTGATATCGCTCATCGTTATGGAGAAATAAACTAAAATGTCTGCGCAACCTGGATTTTGCCTACTTTTCACTACTTTGGCAAGCCACTACTTCAGTTAGAAAGCAGCTATCGGGGCAACTAAAAAAGGGTCCCGGGGTATTTTTGTGTAGAACACATCTGCTAAGTGGCAACTCTCTAGCTTGCATACTAGATTCTGCACAATCGCTGGAAAAAATTTGGTCGTGTTTTTGCAAAAACTACATTTTTTGTGATAGCAGCCTAAGGGATAGCAATTGTACGATGGTCATGCCTCCGATAATTGGCCTCTGTGAGACCTTTAAATCGACACCCTTAGTTAAATTTTACGGCTTTCGTAGCTCAAGAAGTAGTGGATTATTTGATTTCTGCAGAAAGGACAAGTTTTTGACGCCAAAATAGGAAAATTGGCTATATCTCACGATAGGGAAAAGCTAGCAAGTTGCTTCCAAAAGCAAAATTGTAGAGTTTAACGAGTTCTTTCGAATGGATATAGTCATAGCCATGCAACTGCTGCCAAACGTACAGAAATTGGCAAAAACCGCCCTGAACGCAAATGTTGAATTTTTGAAGCGCGATTGCGCAGAGGGTGTTAGAACGCTAAAACAACTTATTTTGGAAAGTTTCGTTGAATTTCATCCTGGTTTACGCCGTCAATCAACAATATGTGCCCAAAAGGAATCACCACCTTAAACCATTTGAATACGACTGCCGGCTAATGAAAAGCAACTTAACTAACTAAATATGTTGTTTTATAAATTTATAATTATCATATATAATTTTGGAAATTAAAATTAATGAAAGAAACACAGAAATTAAGGCACAATTACGATTACTTTGAGAAGAAGGAGGAGTAGAATTAGCAGCCGGGCTTAATTGTTAATCTTAATCTCTAAGCATTTGAAGGGAAAATCTTGGGGACGGTTCTCAAACGTTTAAGTATGTCCTCTCCCACTGTTTAGCGAAATTATGGGAGTGCTATGTGTCGTACTGTCATTTTTCAAAATAGTTGCATCACTTTGCGAAAGCTGTGATAATTTTGGCCAGATTTTACGCAAAAAACCTAGGCAATGTTAGAACTCGGCCAAGCCAGAAAATTTTTGAAATTTTAGTGCTAAAACCCGGGGTTTTGGAGACTCCACTGACCCACCTATGACCAGCGGGTCACACGCAGGAACCCGCGATCCACTGCCAGCTCTGATCTATCTACCTACCTATCTAAATTAGTAGTCTACACCTACAGGCTGCTTAATGTTTGCTATTGTTTACCTGTATTTCTGAGCAGAGTTGTCTACGTAATTTCTGAGGGTTTCCTTTCCCAGTAGTCTTAGAAAAGCTATGGGTTCGTAGGGTTATGAGGTCATTTATAGGCAGTACCTTTGAAAGCCTCCTGTGTCTGTTAAGCATATGGTGTTTTTGCATAACTTCCCTCCTTTTGTAGAGGGATGAGTTGAGAGTACATTAACCTCACAAATACCTCAGAAAATCTAAGAGAAATTAAGGCTAATACTTTAAAGATAGCCATCAATAGACGCCAAATTCTGTCAAGGCTAACTCTAACAGAAGAATACCCTTTAGGCTTTCACAGTAAAATAGGAGGGAAGGAGTCGTGGGCTTTGTTGTAAAGCTTTTGACTATAGTTTAAACTAAGAAAGAGACTTACAGTTGACTGAGTCTAATTTCTATCTTACTCTCCCCTGAAGGTAAATGTAGCAGTTTAAGGCCCCCCTTTCTGGAATTTATGACACATTTCTATGCATGAAAGTCGGCAGGAAACCAAATTTCAGAGCCACAAAAATTGTAATTAATAGCCAGAAATTGTTAGACTCTGATTGAGGTGGCGTGAGAAAAGGGTTAGCAACAACTCATAAATAGCTATGGACCTAGATTTACCATAAACTTAAATGATGAGATTTTGCTTATAAATTCAGAAATGGCTAATAAATGGCTTTTGAAAATTGGAAACTGAACAGTGAAAACTGAAAATGTGGAAAATAGTAAAGGTATAATTGAAAAATGTTTCAGCACTGAAATTGAATATTTGAAAGAGAAAGTAATTGACTCCTGAAAACAGAAATAAAAAATTGGCGCAATCCTTTTAAAGGGAAGCTTTGGGTAGAAAAGCGTAAAGATTTTAGAAGAGCACGCTCAGCTCATTTATTCTGCAGAAGAGAAGGCGTGCAGTTGCTCCCGAGCCGAGCCGGAACATTGAAACTGCGAACTCAGAAATACTACACGGAAATTCACTGACACGTTCGATTTTGTTCAATAAAACAACCAATAGAATTATTAGATTTATTAGGTTTATAAACGTATAATGTTTTTCAGGATCTCTTTAACTTTATCCCCCTCAACAAAAGTTGGTCGACTTCAAAGGCTTATTGCAAGAGATCAACAGAGCTTTTGAGCATGATTTATACATCGTTGGAATGCTCGAGATGTGCTCTATTTAATGGTGTAAAGCAGTTTGCTGTAGCTTGCTGCTATAAAAAGTTAAGCTTAACAAACTATCAAACTTACCGCTTTTTGCAATTTTTGGTTTTCATTTTTCTTTGTTTTTGTTCTTCAGTTTTCGCTTTTCATTGTTCTTATAGTCCACGCATATGCATTGCCAGGTAGCAGACCTCCTAATCCTAAGCAAATCAAATCAAATCAAATCCTCCTAATCAAAAGACGTCTCCCAAGTTTAGCTAGCACTGCTCCTAACTTAGGAGCAAATTTACAAGTAGTGGATGGATAGCACTCCTATCTTAGGAGAATCTTTTGCAAACCTAATTCTCCTAAGTGACCACCTAAGCTGAACTTATGAGCGCTCCTAGGCTTAGAAGAATTTTTGAAACGCGTGTACAGTAGGGCGGCGATGCCCTACTGTCATATTTTATTATTATTTAAA
>JASAND010015086.1:0-17355 GCA_030248195.1 Trissonchulus latispiculum | reverse complement strand
AAATTTGATTGCTTTAATACCAAATACGACATTTAGTTTTGGCTATCACTTAAACACATAAATTTCTACTTCTAAAAACTCATTAAAGCAGTTAGACTAAACTTAAAGATAAGTATTTCGGCCCGGCGCCGCAGGCCGACCTCGCTCTTCATTGGTTAGCTGGCCGGGCCGAGAAATTTTTTAACTGCGGGCCGAAATGGGCCGGATCAACTCCATAATGTAAAATCACTAATATATACGTATTAGTTACATATATATATATTTTTACTGATTCTGGTTATTTTATCGCTAAATTTAACATTTCATAGCATACGTAATTTAGCCTCTCCATCTTGCCAAACCGAAGCCCTTGAAATAGTATTGTTAGTAAAATTTTGAAATTTTTCTTTTGGTGGACCGGGCCGAATTTTGGAACAGGCCGGGCCGAATTTTAGGTTTAGGCCGGGCTGAATTTTGGAACAGGCCGGGCCGAATTTTGGAACAGGCCTGGCCGAAAAGTTTTGCCAGCGAGCCTGGCCGGGCCGAAAAAATCAGGTCTGTGCTCATCTTTTGAAAACATCTCATTCAATTTTTGATATCATAGGGGTCGCGGCAGTGACCCCAATAAAATGTGTGAAAAGTGGCTGGAGACACAGTAAAATAAACGACGCAAAGTCCTGCGCAGATTTCATGCGCAAACTGTAGAGACACATCGAGTTTAGTATGTCTGGGAAGTTTCAGCCCCGTATCACTTACCGTTAAAAAGTTGCGCCCCTGACCGGTTATGGCGGCGATGTTTTTTTCCGGTTTCTCCTGTTTGATGGTTGTATTGTACATAATGTTAACGCTGACTTTCACGTGAACTGTAGCGGTCAAGGCCAACCTAAAGGGCTATAGAGTCTAGTAGTACGTTTCTCAAGAAATTTAAGAATCGCAACTTTATTTGCGCCGCAGCTGCGCCACAACCCCGCAGTGGTGCCGCAAAGTCGGCTCAGCGAAGTGACCATTTTTGTTGTCGTTGCTCATTTCGAAAGTTACGAGCTGGAGCTGATTTCTTTTTTATATTCAGAAATTACACATATTGAACTAACTAACGCTCCAGGTTGCGTCTGCGTGTCTCTATCAATTTTCTAGCGACCACAGTGGCCGGTCAAAAATGGCGAAAATTCGAAAAATGACAAATCGAAATTTCTCTCTATTCTACTTAGGAAACTCAAATCATTCATACAAAGGTTTTCTGCCACGAGAATTGATTCCCGCAGTCATTTTTACCGTCCGACCTACCCATGATCTTGCTGTGCTGGTTCCACTTTGCCGTTTGGAGAGGGTCAAGTCGGCCACCACTTCCTGGAGGTCCATAGTAGGCTTTACATAGCCTCTCAAAACTTTGTCTATAGGGGTTTTCTGGTGCGCCCAGCTCATTCCCGGTGTCCGTTTTGCCGTCTGACGTGCCCATCTGGCTGGGCTGGTTCAACTTTGCCATTTGGAGGGTTCGGCCGGGTAGGGAGTCAGGTAGTCAAAAACAAAATTTTTCAAAAGTTGCCAAATTTGGTACCAAATGAAAACTCTGAGTGAGCTGAGCAACTTTTGTCATAGAACTGCGAACCCAAAGTGGCTGTAGAGTGCTATGGTGGGGTGGGGACTTAGACGATTTTGGGTCAAAAATGAAATTTTTCAAAAGTGCAGGCCTGTTGCGGTTCCTATTTTTCCTATTTTTTCCTATTTTTTCGATAGGCATTTCTATTTATTCCTATTCTCAGTCAAAATTCCTATTTTTCCTTTATTTTTATATGACTAGTGTAATTTCATTGGATTTTGGCTATTTTGGTTGAACAGAACATAAAACTCTCTTTAAGTTTTGAATGGCAGAATTGTTTTTGGAAAAAATTTTGCGCCTTCGGCGCAATTATGTTTTCCTAGTATTTAATACTTCCTCATGTATTCTTAGTCCTCTACCATTAGTACAAAAAACAAACGAGCTTTTCGAAGGCTGCGGAAATAGCTGAAAAACGTTTTTTCCGGTAGTTGCTTCCGGTGTCCGTCATGGGGTGGGGCGAGGCGGCCTCCCCCGTCGCGATTTAGGAAAAGTTAAGGATAAAAATAGGGAAAATGCAAAAAACCAAAAAATTTAGCGCCTTCGGGGTTCATTTTCTAATTCTTAACGCCCTGTTTATTGCATTTATAAAAAAGCTTGAAATCCATCCGATTTTTTGAAGAAAATTAGTATTTACTTTATTAGAAAAAATTACCAAATCCTACGATTAATCACAGAATCAACTCAACCAGTTTTAATAGCACCGGCCCAGATTTCCGATTGGCTGAGTGCTCAAATATTTTAGCTTCAAATATTAATCCGATAATATATAGTGCCGTAATGGCCGAGTGGTAAGGTGTTCGACTGAAGATCTGACGGTCCTAGGTTCGGACCCCCGCTGCCACAAGGCTTTCACAAGTCCCACCTGGGCAAGGGACTAAGCACATATCGGTTCGCCGTGGGCTCCAGCCAACCCAGCTATCCATCCTTAGTTGGTCGGTAAATGGGTACCACTGCGGTGGGAAGGTAACAGGAGTCTGTGTTCTGGCGTAATGCCTGATGAAGGGCTGGCCCCCCTTCCACAGATGTAGTCAACATTAGAGTTGTCGCTCCTGGCTTCGGGCTGTGAATCCGGAGATAAGCACCGGCACCCTATAACCTTCTGTAGGTTGGAGTTCTCTCCAGGGGACACTTTACCTTTACCTGTACCTTTTTTTACCGAAAATATATAAGTAGTTCGAATCCCGAAAAATTGAGACACCACGGTTTGTCAAATTCAAAATCGGTTTCAAGAGCTTCCAAGACATTAACAATTCGTTTAAAAGTACATAGGAATTGCTCTTTTTGCTGAAAACAACAAATTAACCCTTCATTTCATGCCTGGGAATTCCTATTTTTTCCTATTTTTTGACCAGAATGTTCCTATTTATTCCTAGTTTTTTTATGATAAAATTCCTATTTTTATTCTTTTTTGTAAAACCCCGCGCAACAGCCCTAATAGTGGTCAAATTTGGAGTCAAATGAAAGTCCACATCGAACTGAATAACTTTCGCCATAGGACCACCCATCCAAACTTGCTCTGTCGAAATTATGTAATTTACTGTCTGCTCAACCGGAATTTAAACGACAGACATAGACCCAACACACATATTAACCCCTTTTGTGCGGAGCATTTTTGTTACTTGTATATATATATATATATATATATATATATATATATATATATATATATATATAAAATATATATATATATATATATATATGATAAAATACATATAATTTGTTAATTGATTACTATATACTTGTTACGGTTCTGTTCTGTTTATTTTAGGGTTATCCAGTGCCTTGATCGGATTCCCTGGTAGCTGGCTGGCCTCTGTGTGGCCTCGCTGACTAGTGCGGTTGCGAACGAATCCTTCCCTGCCCTCTGTGCGACCGTTTGAAGCTGACGCGGAAGTATTCCTGATGCTGACGCGTTGCTTTGGGCCGGAGACGCTTTGCCTGACCGTGAGCAGGATGGACTGCATTTCTCTGAGGCTAAGCACAGGCCCTGCCTGGCAAAACTTTTGTGAAGTCTTGGAACTGTGAAGACATTTTGTATAAAGAAAGAAATAAAATATGTCTATTTTGTATAAATGGTGTATTCGTGTGCGTACTAGGCATTTACCTCTGTCTAAAGCTAGACTAGACTAGACCAAGTTGGTATTCATGGTGTTATGTGCAGTCAGTGCTGGGTAGGGAGGCAGTATAATTAACGATAGAGTAGTCCAGTGTCCAGGTTTCGTATGGGCAGTTATCGTCATCTGGACCTCCATTTGAGCCAACGTGAAGAATGTACAAGCCAAGTACTGAAAAGAATGTAGTAATAACAAGGGTATATACGTATATAATGATAAGAGTATCACAAGCGTCACACCGAGCGCAGTGAAGGCCAAAGTTATGCTTTGCCCGCTAACGCCTGAACCCCCCACAGTTTGAATCCCTCTCACGCCGGCCCTAATTTGCTCTCTAAGAATGGCTTAGTTAGTGTGCGTGCCTATGGGTTGTTCAGTGAAATAAAGCATAGCACTATACGACTGCCAAGTAGGGTTGTGCCGGGCCCGGAAAATTTTGGGTTGGGCCGCCCCGGCTCTGGCTGAAAGCCCGGCCCGCTGCCAGGCCGGGCTTCCGGGCCTGCCTGGCTCATCGTGCCAGCCGGGCTCAGTTTGCGAGTTTGGGACTTCAAGTGTGGCAATGCTGTGGGCCGGGCCTAGTGGGCTGACTGGGCTCCGGTTGATAATTTAGGCCCGGCCCGGTCAGTTTTTTATCGGAACAACCCTACTGCCAAGTTATAGTATTGTTGTATTGTAGACAAATTGTAGTATGGAGGTGTCGTTTAACGAAAGGGGTTGATTATAGGCGCTACCTGGATGTCAATTGAGAAAGGTAGCCTTGAGTTTCGTACAATGCTCTGCGTTACGTCAAAAGCCTTGCTAATTGTCCCTCTCCTAGAAATTTAAGGTTTTCAAATTTGCTGCTGAAAAATTCATTTGTTATAGCTTATTTAGCGATGCACAATTTAGATACCAAGAACAACGATTGCTCCGCACAGAATGTCGGATTTCGTAAAGGGACAATTGTCCTTAAAGTCAAGGTCAAGGTTATCCTGACAATTTTTGTCTCAACAAATGTCCTAACATTTTGTCCGGACTAATTTCAGGTTTGTCCGGACTAATTTCAGGTTTGTCCGGACTAATTTCAGGTTTGTCCGGACTAATTTCCAGTCTGTCCAGGCATGTTTAGATGTGTCCGGACATGTCCAGACAAAATAAAAATTAGTCTGGACATGTCTCAGACAAAAATTTTTCTGTCCAGACTAATTGTCCGGACATTAGTCCGGACAAAAATTAGTCTGGAAATATCCTGACTAATTACAATTAGTCAGGAAATGTCCAGACTAATTTTTGCTTAGTCCAGACTAGCTCTACATTTCGCGTCGAGTTAAACATGACGGACCCACCGCAAATGTGACCTTTGGCAAAGACAGCTGTTTTGTATTTGGAGTAAGAATACGACATAAGCCCGTTACGGAAACAAATGCAGTGTGTTCTTTAGTGGCTGTAACACAGTGTTGTTATTTGTGACACACTGTCCTGCAAAACAAGACTTTCATAATTGTGTAATCTATTCTCCCTATACATAATCCTTTCCTCCATTTACAATAAAACCCTCAACAATACAGAAAACAGCACATTAGAAAAGCTTTGGTATAATTTTGTAAGATAAAAATAGTAACATTACAACCGACTTAAAAACGGTATTGATTCTAAATAAATTCCGTACTTTTATTTATCTTTAATGTGTGCAATCTTTGTTCCTTTCATTCTAACTTAAAGCTAATAAAACTGCTGAGTGTGCAACAGCCAAATAATAGTTCTCATTTATCAAAAGGATAAACAACGCTTGTTTAAAGTTTTATATTATTAATGTATTACATAAAAAGCGTATTAACACCAGCTTAATTATTTGCATTGCGTGCGGGAGGTCCATTTCATACCAACAAAAAGATATATTGTTTGTCGCTTATCATTTCCTAAGCTGATAACAGAGGGATGCATATGTTATGCTGCGGCACAATTGCACATTTGTAACAGTGTAAGCTTTAAATGTAGTAGCTACGTGTCAGGCTGAATAGTTAGCTACGCGCTAGGCTTACTTTTCTCCAAAAAGCTTGTAGCTTTGTAAGCCCTCGTCGAAGGCTGGCTGGCTGCCTGTGTAAGGCCACTCTCTAACTTTTATTCATAAAGCTTGTAGCTATGTATGCTGTCGTTGAAGGCTGGCCGCCAGGCTGTGTATAGGCTCTCCCTGTGCGCCCTTTTTTCGTCGAAAATTTAGACAAATGAGCATTGTAGACGGTTCCCCCTATCGTAAAATGGGAAGCTTGTATTCTGTTAACCTCTCCTTTGAGTGTGGCCCGACAGTTATGTGGCTATCTGACCTTTGCAGACGCTGATAAAATTAGCTGTGATCTGTTAAAAAACAAGTGTTGTAGTGTTGTCACTGTGATTTTTTCACTCAGCTTGTACGGTTTAGTAGTCACTTAGTGTCCCCTTGGCCCGTGCGGCCACTATGTTCTACCGGTCTAGACGTATCCCTCAGTGGTCGTGAACGCCCTGTTTTCTGTCCTAATAGTAAACTTTAAACGAATGGGCTGCACTGTCTGTGTAAATTTTTTATTATTTGAGGTTCCTTTTGGTTTTCTTTTGCGAACATTTGTTGTGGCTTTCTTGTACGAAAACGCTGGTTTAGCCTCTATTTTTTTTGATATTTCTTTTGGCATACACCAGGAGTTAGCCAATTAATTGGTCAATTTAATTGTAACGTGATCTCTTTTCCAAACTTTTTACTTGAATTTAGTTGCCTTTAAATTTTAATCTTGCCGCTTTTATGTCTGTTCTTTTTTCACTGTAGTTCTAATCCAATACAAAACTTTTAAGTAAGCCTTGGTCGGCCAAGCCAATTGGCTTGGCCGGACTTTCGTTGATGACCGGCCACAGGTGGACAGGGGGGGGGGGGTGAGATTCCCCCCCTCCTCGGTGAAGTCGTCCACAAGGGGTCGCGAAATTGCTCCCACAATAGGTAAGCAAATTGGCCACAAGGGGTAAGAAAATTGCCCAAAAATAGGCTTTACGACCAAAATTTCCAAAAATTTCCAATGGACAACAAACAACCGATGGCCATGTGGCCGGCCAACGGCCAACAGCAAACGCCCAACGAAAAGCCAACGGCCAACGGCCAATTGGTCCAGAAATTCTCGGCCAACGGCCAATTGCCGGCCATTGGCCGCACCGGCCAACGCCAAACGTATAACCATAACAGTATATAATTTTATTAATACTTGTCCAAAGTAATCTTTCTTTTCTGTGTGGTTCTTTTAATCATACTAGAAACAGTTCAAAAAAGAGTGTCCCCGATCCTTGATCTAAACATACCTACAGACAGGGTTTTTGGTCTTCGGATTTGCGTCAACCTTGCGTCACGCTGAATTTAAGTTGTGTCCAGTTAAGAAATTTTGCGTCCAGAAAAAAATCATTGTTTTAGCATGTTTTTGTGCAAAACTTGTTTTATTTATACCGATTTCGATAATTTCTTTAAGCTAACTTCAATTAAGGGGGGGGGCTACTAAAACCGACTTGCCCCGACTTTGTCCGATTGGCCTACTTTTTGGCGAAGATGTAGAGCATGGGTGTGGTCAAAAAATATCGGGTATTGAGATCTTAGCTGCCATCCAGCCATGTGCTAACCATATTTGCAAATGGCAACTTTGAAGCTAGGGGTTTGCAGTCAGCAGAGATTTTTAAGTAATTATGTTGGTAGTTGTGAAAAACGGGGGGTCGGGCACATAAACCCGACGGCTGCACATGGCTGGAAGGCAGCTAGGATCTCAGCACCCGATATTTTTTGACCACACCCATGCTCTGCATCTTCGCCAAAAAGTAGGCCAATCGGATAAAGTCGGGGCAAACCTTTAGTAGCCCCCCCTTAATAGGATGAGACAATTGGAAAATTGATCCTGCTTAAAAGTAGCGCACTACTGCAAGATGCATATAAATGCGTCTAACATACACGACGGGGAGTCTGTGGGGGCGGAGTCCCGCAGAAGTTGGAGAAATTTTGTGCAATTACATATTTATCCGTTTAATTGAAACTTTTAAAAAGATTAATTTGGCATCTGTTGCATCTAACCAAAACATCTAGCGCTAATGCATTTCTTGTGTAAATTGCATTAGTAAATTCTTGAAGCTTAATTTCGGGATTAGCCTCCCCCTCCCCAGAAGGTAAAAATGTTTTAAAAATCGAGACCAAACAAAATTCCGAGTTTAAAAACTCTGTTAATGCAATTGTGTAAACTGCATCTCTAAATTCTTCAATTTTTGAATGAAATCATATCAATAAACAGCGTGTACCATTTTTAAGGGAAAACAGCAAAGCCTTTGTAAGTAAGTACCATTAACGAGGGTTACATAAGATTATGGATAAATTCATCGCAAGACGCAAAATGTTTCGTGACTAGGTTCTTGCAGTTGAAAGTTTAGAACAAATCTAGATTATATTGTATGACATTACCGCTTGTGTATTCTTGCGAAAATGTTTTTAAAAGAACTATTCTGAGAAACATTAGATGATCCCAAAAATTTGGTTCGGCTGCGGCTGCAAATTTTATTAATTCTTGGGTTTGATCTGTTATAAGATGAATACACGTGAATATATATAACAACTCAACAAGTACTGACACAGGACAAAGCATATTGGCATTCGATGCTGTAGTGGGAATACCAGCCCCCCCCCCTCTCAGAAACCGAGAAAATTTTTCGAAAATACGGAAAAATTTGTACTGGAAACATTTAAAGTTTTCACAATCTCACAAAAGTGAGATCTCAGAAATAATGTTGCGTCTAGCTTGCGTCCCGTTAAAATTTTATTGCGTCCAGACAAGAAACTTTGCGTCCAGACGCACTTCTTGACGCAAAAAACCCTGCTCTTAAGTAAGTATTGCAGATCGTAGTTGCGAGCAAGCAAGCAAAAAGTAAGCGTTTAGCAACTGTGCAACAGCAAGCTCAGCTGCTTCTTGGTTTTTTTAGTGTAACAAAAAAGACAAGCTGCTTTGCATGCATTGTGGAATGACAATAAATTGCATTATTAATTAAATTTAAGCTGTATATACAATATGCATCCCTCGCCGAACAAACCGCATATTCTAGCCTAGACAAATTTTCTTGAGATTAGCTGCAAATAAAATTGCACTACAAAGTTTGGGTTAGTCACAGATTGACTGGACAAGAGTTTCTACAGGCAAACAAAATACAGATTTAGCCACAGCAGAATAACTTTGTCTGAAATAAACTCTGAAATAGCTCATACCATCAAATGGGCATCATGCTTTCGGCATCATACAGTCGGCATCACAAACCGGTAACAGCATTGTTAATTAATCAATCGCCCACAAGATAAAGTACCTCTGCGCATTCCAACAATGAAGAATTAGAAAAAGCGGAGCAAGCCATACAACGCCAACTGCAAACCACTTCGTTGTAGTATTTAAAAGTCGAATTTAATCTTTTGTCTATCTGAATATTGTTATCCAAGTTTGGTAGGTTCACGTTAAATTACATGTTATCTTCAACTTCGGGATATTGCCCCTTTCAGGGGCACACGTGTTCATCATTGAAGAAAATCGCGGTGAACTTCTTTACCACCCTTTATCGGTTTCCCCTCTTAAGGGGGGGGGGGTCGCTTTTTTTGGGCGATTTTTCGACCTTCTCCGATTTTGCTCATTTTTACATATTTTGTACTCCCAATGGGTCCGCGAAACAAGACAAGTGCGTTTTGCGCAATATTGCTTCTATCGTACTGTAGAGTCCTTCAAAAGTGAATCCGCCATGTGTTAAACATAGGAAAATGAAAAAGTTAAGGTAAAAAAGTTTGTGTCCAAAAATTTTTTCGCTGTGTGAGAGACTCAGCTCTGAAATTTTTTCACCCTTGTTAAGGACATAATGTAGAGTGCAACGAGTGACTTTGGTGCAATTCTGCTGAGAACTAAAATTTTGGCAAAGTTTTAAAGTCAGAATTTGTGAAAATTCCTAGTTTGGCTATTTGGCAAAATTCCAATTCTCAACAGGATTGCACCAAAGTTACTCGCTGCACTCTACATTATGTCCTTAACAAGTGTGAAAAAATGTCAGAGCTGAGTCTCTCACACAGCGAAAAATTTTTTGGACATAAACTTTTTTACCTTAACTTTTTCATTTTCCTATGTTTAACACATGTCGAAGTCACCTTTGAAGGACTCTACAGAACGATAGAAGCAATATTGCGCAAAACGCACTTGTCTTGTTTCGCGGACCCATTGGGAGTACAAAATATGTAAAAATGAGTAAAATCGGAGAAGGTCGAAAAATCGCCCAAAAAAAGCGACCCCCCCCCCCCCCCTAAGGGGGGGGGCTACTAAAGGTTTGCCCCGACTTTGTCCGATTGGCCTACTTTTTGGCGAAGATATAGAGCATGGGTGTGGTCAAAAAAATATCGGGTACTGAGATCTTATCTACCTTCCAGCCATGTGCAGCCTTCGGGTTTATGTGCCCGACCCCCCGTTTTTCACAACTACCAACATAATTAATTAAAAATCTCTGCTGGATGCAAGACAATAGATTCAAAGCTGCCATTTGCAAATACGACTTGGCACACGTCCCCCTATCTGTCAAAAAATACTAGACGTCTGTATCTTATCTGCATCTCTGGGAATTACTCTTCAAAGTTGAAGTTTCGGCCAAAATTTAAAAATTTTTGGCTAAAGAAAGGAAAATTTTATTACTGGTGCGAGCTATGAGGCTGTAATTTGGCACAAAAGGAGGCCCTATAGGAGTACTCATTTGTGCCAAATGGCAAGAAATTTTGCCGCGTGAAAAATTTTTTATGTCAACTTTAATCTTCAAAATTTGCCAAAATCGCCTTTTTTGGGGAATGGCACCCCAGAAATCGAAAAATCAAATTTTTTGAAATTAAATTTTTTTTGATATATTTGCACTCAGCGTGGTCGAAAACACACCCACAAACGATTTCAGCTCGATTAGTGAAGGTTTGCGACTTCTATGGCTGCAGAAAGCCTCTACACAGGATCCGACAGACTGAAAAAGGCGATTTTGGCAAATTTTGAAGATTAAAGTTGACATAAAATTTTTTTCACGCGGCGAAATTTCTTGCCATTTGGCACAAATAAGTACTCCTATAGGGCCTCCTTTTGTGCCAAATTACAGCCTCATAGCTCGCACCAGTAATAAAATTTTCTTTTCGTTAGCCAAAAATTTTTAAATTTTGGCCGAAACTTCAACTTTGAAGAGTAATTCCCAGAGATGCAGATAAGATACAGACGTCTAGTATTTTTCTGCAGATCGGGGCACATGTACCAAATCATATTTGCAAATGGCAACTTTGAAGCTATGGTCTTGCATCCAGCTGAAATTTTTAATTAATTATGTTGGTTGTTGCGAAAAACGGGGGGTCGGGCACATAAATCCGGCGGCTGCACATGGCCGGAAGGCAGATAAGATTTCAGTACCCGATATTTTTTTGACCACTCCCATGACTCATTATCTTCGACAAAAAGTAGGTCAATCGGACAATGTCGGGGCAAGTCGATTTTAGTAGCCCCTCTTTACGGGGGGGGGGGTCGCGAATTTTCGACCATCTCCGAATTTTCTCATTTTCACATATTTTATAGTCCCCATGGGTCCCCAAAACAAGACAGTTGCGTTTGTTGCAAAACTTTCCCTATCATTCACAATAGTCCTCCAAAGGTGGCCCCGGCATGTGTTAAACATAGGAAAATGAAAAAGTTAGGAAAATTTCGCGGTAACCAAACGTTTGAGCGCTGTACAAGAGCAAACGAGCTATAGCTGGACAAAATGTTAACCTGGACTAGGTAGAGTGTTAATATCTATATGAGGTATTTTTGTGTTAGCTCAGCGATTTTCTAAGAATTTTCAAAGTTGGGTGAAGCCGGTTTTTGCACAAATTAAACTTACAAAAACGTCACCAAGGAAATGTTTCGTCGTGGCCTGAACTAACCGTTTACTGCACAGATTTCGCGTATAGATATTAACACAGTACACAAATAGAGGTTCAATTTCCATACGCAAAATCCATGCTGCTACTTGTGGATAGTTCATACTTTTGGTTACCGCGTTGGCGTTTTGCCCCAAAATACCTCATTTTCTCAATTTTTTGGATATATTGGTCCATAGGTCGTGTGAAAGCCGAGCTATTCCAACCAAATTCGGTGTGCCAGTTTGCACATATGAAAGGAAGATGTGCGCTAAATTTAACTGCGATTGCTGGTGTTTAACCGTGGATGCATGCCTTAGTCCGATGCGGAGACCTAGAGTCAAAAAATCGCAAATTTTCAAATTTTTCAAATACAGCCAAATTTTATATCAAATTGAAGCTCTCGATGTCCTGAACATTTTATCTTCTTGCACCAAGTCTCTACAAAGCAGTATGAGAAAGTTAAGCCGCATTAAAGTTTGAAGTAAATAACAGTCGGAAGGAGCTTGATCAAATGGTTCAAACGCCGTTTCTCGCTCGTTGCTTGGCGTATCATTGTCATTTGCACAGCAGTAAATAGCCCAAGATAGAGGCTTCAATTTGACATATTGACCATACCGTAGTCTTTTGTCATCCTGTATGTACACGTCTTCAAAGCCCTAAGCGAGGCATAGTGGCGTAAATACTAAATTGTAGGGATTTGAATATATCTCTTAACTGGATTGACCCTGGACTCTAAAAATGTGTCTTGTTTTTGGACACATATGGGGGTATATTACACCCGAAAACGAGCGAAATCGGTAACTATAAAATTTGGTACCCGGCGACCCCCCCCCCTTAATAAGTTTATACTATAACGGCTGGTGCATGCTCTAACGGCAACAACGGAGAAACGGAGAACGGACGAATGGAGATACGCAGAGTTTGATTTTGGTTAACTCTAAATTCTTCTGTGCGTAAATTTTTAAGGCTTTGTTCAGTCTTTCTTATACAGAATCGCTCAGCAGCAACTTCCTTACTTCATTGTCGAAAATTTTGCAAAAGACATGTAGTTGTGGAAAAGTAATCTATCCTTAAATAACTAAAGTCTGACCAAAAAGTCTTGGAACCGAAATGTGAGCGGCTGTCCTGAGTTATATATCATTTGAAGAAAGCCTATATAATGTATATATTTTTAGAATCATCAGGAACTCTAGATTCCGAAAATTCGGGAAAATCCGGAATACCGTGTTTCGTTCACGGAAAATTAAAAATTTTATGTTTTCGCCCATTTTTTATCGCAATCAAAATTTTATTTTCACGATCAAATAGAGCTGGTCCCGCTGCATATTTTTGCTCTTACAAGTTTTTCACGAAAACACACTCGATTTCTGGAATTCCGTTTCTCAAAATTTCCGGATTTTAACAAGTAGGCTCCTAAAAGGAGCAGTATCTCGATGCAGGGTTCTGCTAAACATACCCATTTTAAAATTGAAAATCTTACAATTGAATTTTACGATGAACCTCTTCGCTCACACTGCCAAAGCTATTCACTTGCCATAACGTTTCAGCCGGCTTTGGCATAAATTGTGACTTTACATAAAACCATTTTAAAACAATCCCTTGTAAAATCATCAGATAAGTCTAATTCTTCAAGCTCATCAAATCAATTGTTGCCGTATTATACGAATTTTATAATCTCATATCATTTCCTGCATGATTTAGTAGCTTGTTTAAAGCGTTGATCGGGGTGGACAGGACAGCGGATATTTATCGAAAACATCTCATTCGTAGACCTGGCACAGATGTTTGTTGCTATAGTACAAGAACTCATCCTATGCCACCACACTAGAGGCCTGCATTACAGCCCGCGGGGCCGACGGCCAAAGTTCACGGGCCGGGCCGGGCCGCGGGCTGAAGCCGAGTTTCCGGCCTGCTCCCATTATTTTTGCTAGATTTTACTAAAGAATAATAAATAACTCAAGTGTTTAGCTTGAATTATTTTTGTGCTTCTTGATCATGTTTCGTGCACATTAACACTCATTAACTTTTCAGGAATTAGTTTCAGCATTTTCATTTCATAAATGTTACTGGGCATTTTATTTAATTAAATGGTAGATTAAATTGTTAAATAAATGCTGGATGTCCTTGATATTTTAACGTTTTCTCTTTATAATCAGTATGCTTATGCTCATTTTTGATTCGTGAAAAGGTAAACAAAAATTATCAGTTCAGATGCTGTCCAGTACAGTACAGCTCAAAACATTCGGAATAAGAACTTCAAACTGAAACTGTTAAAATTCGGAAAAAGCAATTTAAACTGTTAATTACAAAAGTTGGTGCTCAAAAACATAGAAGCTTCATACTAAATTTCAGTAATAAGTTTGGATTTTTTTAAAATTTTGCCCTTTCTGAAAAAATGAGAAATGTCGCGGGCTTGGGCCGAGCCGGGCGGGCCGAAAAATTTGACGGGCCAGGCCGAGCGGGACGAAACTCTTCACGGGCCGGTCCGGGCGGGCCGAGAAAAATTTTTTACGGGGCGGGACGGGCCGGGCCGCAAAAATTCGGCCCGTGCAGATCTCTACACCACACCGTATATAAAAAAATATTTTTTCTTTGAAGCTGCTGCTACGAGTTCACTCAGACATCGTGAACTACGTAACTGATATCAAGTCACAGAAACTAATTTGCATATAACGTCATTAACCAAGTAGTGAAATTTCGATGCAACCAAGGGGGGACTTGTGAAAAATAATATATAATTAATTTATCAAACAACTGGGTCCCCCTCTTTGTTGTTGTAACTATGTTGGAATTTCATCCAAGCCGTAAATTAATTTTAAATAATTATACTTCAGTAAATTTTTACTTAGAAACGAGGAATTATGAGGAGGACCCCTCTGCACAAAAACCTGAGCAGGTAGTGAAAGCAATGTTGAGCATAGGCTGAAATTTTAACCTTAGAGATGCTGAGTTCGATTTGTGCTAAAAACGAAAACAGCTATCTCGCCTTTAGGCGAGATAAAAATTTTCTCCAATACCAACAAGATAGGTATCATTCGAAATGTCTTATCGAGCTGAACAACTTTTGTAATAAGATGAACTCTTGAAAATGCGCACAATTCTCGGAATTCGAGAAAACCCGATTTCCCGGATTTTAAAAAGTTTCTCCAATACCCACAATGTGGGTATCATTCGAAAGCTCTTGATGAGCTGAACACATCTTGTAATAGAGCGAACTCGCAGAAATGAGACTACTTCTCGGAATTCACGAAAAGCTTCCAAGCTAGAGTGAAGTCCTGAATGCGTAAGTTTCGGGAATTTCGTGCGTTTTCAGACATTGGTTCTATTACCAGATTTGTTCAGCTCAAAAAGCTTCAGCTCTTCAGTGAAAAACTTGTTGAAGCAAGAATATGCCGCGGGACCAGCTCTATTCGATCTTGAAAACAAAATTTTGATTGGGATAAAATATGGGCGAAAAACTAAAAATTTGATATTTTCCATGAAAGAAAACCGGAATTCCTAAAAATATATTCATTATATAGGCTGCCTTCAAATGATAACTCAGGACAGCCGCTAACATTTCGGTTCCAAGACTTTTTGGTCAGACTTTACTATCATTTTCGTCCATTACTCCGTTTTTTTCTCTGTTGAATGAACAACGTTCGTGTTATTGGCAGACATGCCTGTCTTCAAAGAATAGTCGTTGCAGCTTAAATATTTTTTGTCGATCATTGCGGAAACAGGTTCTAGTGTGAGCTAGTTGGTCTGTTCAATGTAATTTTCTCCCTGTGTACGCAAGGCTTAAAGATTGAAGATGCCTTCCATCAGCTGATAGTCGTTCATGAATATGTAAATGAGTTAAGGGCGATATAGTTTTCTGTCAATTTTGATTCCGCCTGGAGGCGGAATTATTGCTGCGGGTTGTCGATAGTAATGCACATGCTCCTTTGCAAAGCTCAGCATGAGACCCTATATTCATCATACGACTTCAGCTTCTCTTTTTAGCTGCAGGGGGCTTAAGAACAAATCATATTTGCAAAATTATTGGAAATTGCACAAATAGTTTATGTATTTCAAAAATATTTAGAACAATTTCCGACCAACTTTTAACGGAGGGGACTTCTGTTTCATAATTTTACTTCTTTCCAACCCACCCTTCGAGAAAAGAGTGCTGCCTGCCAATTTGGAACATTATAATTTTATATGCAAATTAACTATTCAGATCTTTTCAGCAGTATGATGATTAGCCGATCATGGTTAGTCGGTCGATTATTTACGCGTTAAGGCATTCAGTAGGTATATACTTGGACCTGTATGCTTGAAGTTTGAATTTTAATTATAAATACTTATTTTGGACATCAAAGACCTGAACAAATACGGCAAAGTGCTATGAAAAGTACTAAATCGGTTTATGCGAATATTTGTTTATATACTGTGAACTAGTTAAACGGTTTGTTGTTGTTGTTGTTGCTTCGTAACTGGGCCTGCACAGTTCGTTCCTGTTTGGACAGGCCGCTTTCCAGGGAGAGGTTGGGTGCAGATCCGTTGGCGTAGATGCCAAGAGGGTCGGAATTCAGGCGCTCCTGTCTGGTTTTTTCTCTGAAGTGCCGTTTGATCACGGCCTTGGCAGTCGCAACGTGAACGCAGGCCTCGCGCTGGTCCAGATTTCGAGATGCCGCCTTCTCGGCTTCATCAGCCGCCTCGTTTCCGGCTACACCAATATGGGCAGGGATCCACTGGAAGGATATATGGCAACCCAGGCTGGAAAGTTCCACCAATTTTCCCCAGATATTATCCAGCAATGCCGAGCCACCGCAGAGGTTTGCGGTCGACAATTTGGCAATGCTGGATTGGGAGTCTGTGCAAATCCGGATCTCCTTCCAGTTGGGATGGCGGTTCCGGGGAGCCCAGGCTAAGCCTGCATCAATAGCTACGAGTTCAGCCTTGTAGCTAGAGCAGACACATCCGGCAGGGCTCAGGATTTGGTCTAGTTCTTCACCACTCGGCGCCGTGACTACAGCTGAGGATCCATCGTTGTAGGTACCGGATTCTGCTGAGCCATCAGTCCATATTATAGTGTCGACCGGCGGGAGACGATTAAGTGTCTCCTCCACCTGTAGGCGGACAGTTTCCAGTCTTCGAGCTCACAACCACAGCTTTAATTTCTCAATTCAAAGAAATCTTAAGTTTAGACGGTTCCATATTGCATCCACGAATAGTTATTTTGTTAATATAGACTAATTATATAGTTTTACTGGGCCTGCAGTTTTATGTATGTAGCTATTCTTATAACGGATAATATGATGATTGGTTAGTAACAAGGCTCCGTTGCGGAATATTGCCCCTTTTGGGGGCCAGCTTGTTTACGCAGGCCATGTGTTAAAACCTCAGGCTTTCCACACAGTAACGGCATCCAAAGTGGCAGTTTCCGAGTATAGTGTATTCAGCTTCAGCCGCCGTGAAATCTGATCAAAACCAGCAAAGGGGTTTGGAGCAGGCGTTGTCATCAACATCCTTATGGATCTCTAATTACGAGAAGCTGTGATGGTTGAGTGAGAGAGGAAAACATCTGCTATGACGATTAGCTGACAGTAATCGCTGTCGCTAATCGTCGCTAAAGCTGACAGTTCAGCAATAAGCTTGGAGAAGAAAAGCTTTGTAAAAGAAAAGGCGAAAATTGTACTTAAAATTAGTTTCTTTATTTACTTTCAATTTAATTTGACAAATCTCTTGTCGAGTCGATTTTACTTTTTGCCAGAAGTTTCTCTTTAGAGTTGTTG
>JASAND010015083.1:0-18365 GCA_030248195.1 Trissonchulus latispiculum | reverse complement strand
CAGGTCCGACCACAGTACGTGAATGTTCCCCCGTTTGTTGGGGGAAGGGGAGGACAAACCCTATCCCCCTCTCCGTTTGGGAGGTAGCCGAAAAGAGGTCCCCGTTTGGGGGTCCGACAGCCAATCAGATTGCAGAGACCCCCTCCCCCGTTTACTGGGGTTTTTTCCAAATCGGTTGGCTGAATATGACTGGCTGTTGGCGACCCATCAAATGGGGACCCTACTGCCTACCCCCCCACCGAACGGGGACCCCTTTTACTACCCCCCAACCAAACGGGGACGGGATTTTGGCAATTAACGTAATCCTTTATTTTGGCAAAACTACCGTAATCCCCTGCCCTCACCAGCGGGGGTGGGGAGGGGTTTTCTGCAATCTGATTGGCTGTCGACGACCCCATTCCCAAACGGGGACCACTTTTGCTTACTCCCCCAATAAAGGGGATCCCTTTTGCCTACACCCCACCAAACGGGGACCCATTTTAGAAATGCAATGAAACTACCGTAATCCCCTGCTCAAGCCCCCCACCAAAGGAGGGGATCTCTGCAATCTGATTGGCTGCTGGCTACCACCCCCCACCAAAATGTGGAACAAACATTCGCGTATTGTAGACGGAGCACCGTACCGCTATGCTAAAAAGAGTAGCCTCCTAGTGCCTCTAGTGGCTTACATTTCTTATATATAGTGCAATTATGCACTCTTACTAAATAATGTATTTTTACGTTTAACCTTAACATCAACGCTAACAAATATCATTACTCAGGTATTGACGACGTAATACTTAACGTCACATACGGGTAAAAATAAATTAGCTTAATCAATATTGCAATAGTTATTTAGATTATTTCATTTTTTCAGTTAAACCCAGTATCACTCATTAACCACACACACTAATTGAATTGAGTTCCCTTCCAAAGAATCTGTTTTTTAATTTATATTTATACTTATAGTTTTATTATTTATAATTTAAACGCTTAGCCGTCTGATAAAGAGTCTAAGGAAGCCTAATCACCAACGAACCTTCAAAGCAGGTTCTCTCGAATGATGTCATAGTACCAGCCGGAATGTTTTTTGTACTCCAAAATCCGATCAAATACCAAATCCAACGAATACAAGTCATTGCGATACATCACAACTTTAAAAAACAAAATACAAATTAAAATTTTAAAATTTAAAATTTAAAATCAGTGGGCACACGATGAGTAATTGAGTTTCAGATAGAGACAAAAGGACTTTGAAAAAAGTGCCAAAAAGTTAGACTCAACAATTGGGTCACAGTGCAAAGAACTCCAAGTTGGACCACTTAAGCTTAGGTGTGTACTAAAGCTAGCATGATGGGGAGGGGGTCTCTAAATAAAACTAAGTTTTATTCAAATATATACTACATAATTTAAGCTTCTTGTTGCAGTAGCTTTGTCAGATTTACAAAAAAAAATTACTTTTAAAATTTAGAATTTCAGTTAAAATCCTGGTTTAGTAAAGTCCAAACCGAAGCTTTTAGAGATTAAACAATGGAGATAGGTAGTAACAGAGTAGGAGTAAGTTGTGCTCTTTAAAGGTTGTGAAACGGTTAAAGTTGGGACTAAGAGTTTTTTTCGATAAACATTGCACAGCAATCCCAGCTAAAACGTTTATGTCAGCATATTTCTTTCAGTAAACTTCAAAAGCTTTTGAACCAATGAAGATTGCTTTCGACCTTCCGAGTTTGCTAAACCTGAAATTGAGATCAAAGTTAAACTCATTAGCAGAAGCTTTAGCCCCCCCCCCAGAAAATGTTTGAAGCCAGATTTTTGAGCAAAATTGTAATTTAAACTCAGCACTATTCCAATTTTCTTGAATTTGATAAAATCTGAATTTAATAAATTCAGACCTGGTTGCAAGAATTCTTACATAATTACATACATAATTCAAATTGGTTCGGAACAATTTTAGCTTTTTAGGGCCGAGCCAATTTCCAAATAAGGTGAGTATTGAAGTAAACATTAATTACAGAAATATATCTGATTATCAAGATTGATATAATTTTTTCTATTAATCAACTCCATCAATTTGATTTTTAGTAAAAATTAAATTTTATTAAACTTCTATTAAAAAATTAAATTTAATTTCATTAAATTTCATTTCATTAAACCCATCAATTTATGACAGGGGTTGATGGTGTTCAGTGGCAAACTGGAAGTGCAGTAGACTTCAAAAATTCGCTTTCCACCTACATATGGAAATAAACCGCTTTAATAGCTGTTTTACAGATGTCTAAGCAGAAAAGGCTAACTTTATGAGCCAAATTTATCTAGGAAAGTGTAACAGAGTATTAGTCCTGAAATTTAGAAGAGGTCATTAATCTAGTAAACTTTCCTGAGGCTTAGGTGATTCATTATCATAAATTGGTCTGGCATAATTTCAGGCGTCTTTAACTTTATAAGACGTGCCTTGCTGGGTTTTCTTGTCACGGAAGCCGTTAAAAAGAAGATCGCTTGGTCAAATGCTCAGTTGACCAACTTCTCAGTTGGTCAACTTACCAACTGGTAAAATTATGAGTTTTAGTCAATTGCTCAGCTAGTCAACTTCTCACTTAGTCATATTGCATTTAGTTCATGTAGTAAAATTCTCACTTGTCAACTTTTCAACTTCGTCGACCGCAATCGCTGCAATAATAGACGTTTTTGGTTTGACAACCCAGACAATACATGAAAACTGAACTCAACCTCCGAGTTTATAAAACTTTATGAAACTAATAAGAAGTGTTCTGAATCACTGTAGTAGACAGGGATGAAATGAGCAAAAAATAATGAAATCAAATTCCGCATAAAACTAGAAAATTTTAGTTTTTCTAACTAATATCCCATCTCAAATTTCCACAATCTTAGACTCCTCGAGAAAATTGTGCAAACTCGAAAAATATGTAATATTTTAAGTTGGTAGTTAAGTTTAAATTCTTCAAAGAATTAAATAATTTTCTGGAAATTTAGATTTTATTTTTCTTGCGAATTTCTATTTTTCTTGAGCGCTAGGAATAAATAATTCAAATATCAAAGTGCAAAATTTGCTGTTTTACAATTTTGCAGCCATCAAATCTTCACATAAAATTCTGCAAATCCAAAAGGTTCATCCTTTTGCTCATAACATGTAGGGTCACTTTTGAAAGTAAAGAAAAGCAGGTACACAGCTAGACGATTACAGCAAAGCAAAGTCGGTATAAGTCTCAGCCTAAAGTCTAAGTCTAAGAGCAAGGTCCGTCGTGTTTTGAGTTTGCAACCTGTTTTATGCACTTCAAAGAAATGTTGAAATCAAAGGAGTTACACACACTTCCGCTGACTTTTAGTAAACACTCCAGATGTGCTAACACGGGGAACTGACTTTTAGGGCTCATTGCAAGATTGCAAAATTGTGCAATTTGCAATTTGCAATGAAACTGCAATTACAAGAACAAATGTTTTCAAATTAATGGCAGAATTTTCTGTAGAAGCTATTTTTCAAAAGCTCTGCTTCTATAAATTGTAGCATTAATTCTGTCAATCTTATGCCTCTTCATTTGGTCGAATTTTGCTTGGTCACTTTTCAACTCAATTTGGCGTGCAGGCATCTTTTCCTACTCGTGTAAAACTGCAGGTTTCAAATTTCACCATTTCTTACAGGAAGCTTGTGAAATTTATTTGTATCAAGAGTGCATAATACATAAGAGTATTACAACAGGCATGCGCCATATGCATCATAAGCTTGACACATCCTCCGCACGCTAACGGCCCACCCCCCTCCCCCAAATTAGACCCTGCTGACCCTTGCTGCAAATTGGTGCAAAGTCGAAAATGGGTACTCCCAATACGCTGTCAAAAAATTTGATCAAATTTATTTGACGAGAATTTGATCGTGTGAACCGGCCAATCTTGTTTCTATCGAAGGAAATAGAAAAAACCTTCGATGGTGACTAAGTGCACAGGAACACTTTTAAGGACAACTAATGTACAAAAACTCTTCAGGATTTCTATTTCTACAAAACTTTTTTATGAGATGTGGACAGAAATGCGTTACCTGAATTTTTTTCTGTAAATTTCGTAACACTATAACAATCTCGAACAAAGTTCTGTTGGAAAATTAAGCTTGCTTGCAATGCCAAAGATAAGCAGTTGAAACCAGCCCTCGTAATTTGTTACACAGCACAAGACGATATTACGGGAACAATAATGGTGATAGGTAATTTATTTTAATTTTATTAATTTAAAACAAACAAATAAATTTAAACAAATCAAAGTACTTTATTTAAACTTATAATTTTGACATTGAATTTTTAACTTGCTGTACACTAAAGCACAATCCAAATCAGAACCAATGTAGCCTCATGTTAGTGCAAAACAACTGATGTATAGTTATGGCAAAAATACTGTGAATGAATTGAAGCAAACACAATATCCACTCATCCCGAAATCTTTGTTTTAATTTGGATGTGGGTGTGTTAGAGATCCCCCCGGGGGCTCAGCGTGAAACCCACTGATTAATTAGTCCAACTATGCAACAGAACAATGCTCTAACGATCACCTTGAATAACACGAAGCTAATTTTTTGTATTTTTTATTTCTAGCATATTCGAACCGAACAGCAAATAAGAATTCAAATCATAGCATAAACGTTTTAATATGAGTTTATGCTATGAGAAGGTTAGACTTATATATAGGGACAAATCATATGGTAAAACATACGTATATAGGTATGAGAGACCTGCATTATAGCCTGCGACCCGGCCCGACCAAAGTTCACAGACCGGGCCGCGGGCCGAACCTATTTTTTGCAAAATTTCCAACCTTTTCAGAACACTTACTCTTATAAGTACATACTGTACTATTGTAATTTTATTATTATATAAGCAACATCATTAGACTATTAATTGCCGATCATTGATCATTAATGCCCATGCTTTTGTTTAACAGATTTATTCTAATTAGCGGTCTTGAATAATACCAAAGCAGTTAGTTAAGAATCAATTAGAAAACAATCAATTAATTAATAGTGCTTATTGGTTACAGCATTAAGCTATCACATATACACTTAAAAGTGATACAAATATTTGAACGATTTCATATATATTTTCATATCACGTATAAGAATGTTAATATTAGCCATAATAATCTAAAGATTCCATAGCAGCAAAATGTTGTCAATTCAGGATATGTTAAGTTTAGACTTCACAATCGTTACTAATGGACAAGAGTACTAGACACTCAACTCTTTCTAGAGCTTTAAGCTTATTTGCATCATGCTCGACACATTAAGGCCGAAATCTCAGGAGTGATGCCGCTTAACGTTGGTAACCAAGTATTTAAATCGGTTTGAACTAAAACGCATCTGTTTGGCTAATCGCTTACCTCATGTCCAAATTACATTCATATACATAGCGTACCCTCTCCAAGATCTCAGCAGGGGTACGCCTAAGCATTATTGAGCGTATGTTTGTATGCGAATGAACTAAACCTAATTGCTATCATCAAGAGTACATAATGATAAGAGTATGACAGCAGGCACACTTCCTGTTATCAGCAGAAAACCATGCTCTGCACGCTAACGCCCTACCCCCCCACAAATCGGTACCCAGTGACGTGAAAGTGATAGTGAAATCCACTAGGGTCTGATTTGTGGGGTGGGGGGTGGCTGACTGGCGTCTGATTTGTGGGGGGGGGGGTCACTGGGTACCGATTTGTGGGGGGGGAGGGGTAGGGCGTTAACATGCAGAGCATGCTTTTCAGCTGATAACAGGGAGGCTGTGCGAAAAAAACAAATGCCCTGCTGTCATACTATTATCATTATGTACTCTTGCTATCATCAATCAAATGCGTCAGATTCATTTTCCATATAACACACACTGCTGGTCCCTCCCTCCCTGTGCGGTCTTTCTCTTTTTTCCTTCCTCTTTTCTTTTTTTTTGCCTCCTTCCCTCTTTTCTCCCTCCCTTCCTTCCTTCCTCTCTTTTTTCCCCTTCTCCGCTTTCCCTTTCTCGCTTTCTCCTCCCTCTGTTTCCCTGGTTTTCTTTTCCCCCCCTCTTTCCCCCCAGTTCATTCGCATTGATGTTCAAACAGATAATGCAGTTTTGCCATGGTTTTTCCGCCTAAATCTCTAGCTTAGAGCAACACACTGCTAAGCGGTAGGCATGCTGGATCGATCGTATAAATAAACTAAAATTGTCGACGATTTGGCAGTAAGTTGAAAAAAGATTCTCGAAAACGGATTGGCCCATCGTTTTGCGCTAACCACTAAAAGCTCAGTTGTAAAAATGTTATTTTGGTGCCCCCCCTCTGGTGTCTCGACTATGTGTAAAATAATGGCCCAAACTTATCTCACCTGGGAGTCCTTCCGACCTTTAAGCCCTATGTATATTTGCTTCATCCCTTTCATAAGGAATTATAGCCTGTAGGGTCAAATTTACACAAAGCGATACCAGCCTTAAACGAATCTAGCAAGTATCCTGCAAGCTTAAAGTTTGAGTGTTAAAAGCTTGAGTAAAAACTTACTCTGTAACGCGGCAAGCACTCAGGAAAGCATAGATAGAAATCTTCGTAATTCATTTAAAACTAGAGGTTGTAAGAAGAGCTGATAAGTTTCATAATTCGGAAAGTAATGTGGAAGGAGTCAACAGTGTAACTGTTTTACTTAATTAACTGAGAAAGTTTCTCAAAATTTTGCAACCAAGAAAAGAAAAAAGCGACCATTCCAGTTAAATTATTTATAAAGCTTGGAACAATCAACAAATAATTGGCCCTCCAGTGAAGTTATCAAAGCAAATTAGTTCTTTAAATTAAGTTTTCCTTCCAAAAAGACCATAAAAATTAATCAAGTTAGCGGTAGTCTTCACGTCAATTAATTGACAGCAAATTTTTGATAAATTTAGTTTGATTTTGTCTAGAAAATTTCTGAAAACTCATGCGAAAGCCAAGCTATTAGAAAGAAAATGTTTCAATTTCACATTTCGAATTTGAAAATTCAGTTTTCCAATTTTCTAACTAAGGATGTTGTAGGTTTCCCTTCATTCGAATTCCAATTCAAATTATGTAAAATATTCAAATTCAAATTGTCCTTAGTGAGCTGACTGCCACCTTAAAGAAATCAGTTTACGAAAAAGCAGTACAAATATTAGAAATAAATAAAATATAAATTAATTTAGTAAATTTAGAATTTTTAACTGTCGATTTTCGACTGTTAAAATTTAAAAATTTAAAAATAATTGGTGTTTATCAGCAGTCGATTTTCCGAATTTTGGATCATTTACATATATATGCCTGCATTTTTTCGGAAATAAATTTCTGAAATTTAGAAAAACCTTGGCTGCCCGCCCCTATTAAATCTACGAAACAAATTACTCAAAGGAAATCTTTTTAAACCCCTAACTAATTTGGGGATCAACCATTAAAATTTTCCTTTTTTCAACTCATTCCCGTTAACTTAGCCTAGTGGTTGCATGGCAAAGTTGCAATCCAGTAACCTGAGTTCGACTCCTACTACAAAAAAATTTAAAAACATCAAAAATGCTCTAGTTAGAAGAGCACGTGTATGGGCTCTAGAAAACAGGGTTTAGCAGAAATTAGAGACAAAATTAACGAGCCCGTTTCAGTAGTACCGATTTCAGCCGCCTATTATTCAGGGGGTTGACAAAGCTGCCTGTTTTTCGTCAGAATATTCCAGTCTGTAGCTAAACTGAATAAATGCTGCCTTTTTTAGTTCCTAACAGGTAGGGCGCTACCAAAGAAAATTTTCAGAGAGAGAGAGAGAGAAAATGTGAAAGGTTGAAATCAGGATTGAAAGAATTGAAGAAAGGTGTCCTGGGCGGGGATCGAATAAAACGTCGGATTTGTTGACAGGAGTGTTAAATTTTTTAATCCGGTGAACACTACTGAAGCAGGACTAAAAAGAAGATAATCAAATGATTAAAATCTCATTTATCTATAAATTTTTATTATTCCTGCTGGAGCAGGAATGAATAAAATGATTTTATCTATGTTTTGAATGTGTTTTCTCAGTTTGATCACATCGAAGCCCTATCTTCAACACAGGGCTAGTATTAGGGCACTTTTTTGCGGTAGTTCATTTATGCAAATTAGGTTAGCGGCTATATAATGGACGAAAATTATAGACTTATCGCAGTTATGAACTGTCAGCAATCTAATTGCTTGCAAATTTTTGTGTGCGGAAGTGGAGCTTGGGGGCTTCACATAGGCACATAAATGAAATCTTTGGAGATGAGAATTAGTGCTCATCTTCAAACTTTCATCTTTGCGTTTCAGCGAAAATACGATGAACATTGTTCTTTTGAAAAATTTCAAAATTCTCATAAATATATATTGCGAAGAGTACATAAACTACTAATGAAATATAAATTACTAAGTCCATTCGACTATATGGTATGTATATTAGAATCCTTTGTATTGGATATTAAAGATTCAAAGTTTGAAAGACTGAATATATGCTGTGACGACTACTGCATCAACAATATGAACTCACTGACATTTTAAAAACCTAAATCATTCCACATATGCAAGTGTATCAACTTAACACTAAAATGCGTAACTTGTCCTCGTCGGCCACCAGTTAATGATTAGTGCATCACTAACTGTGCTTTACTGGTCCAGCTCTGCTGTCCAATTAAAATGCTAAAGATAAGCGGCAAACTGAATAGACTCATGCTGATTGATACTTCGGCTTCGAATAGAATAAAAAGAAGGATCATATGCAGAATTTCCCCTCCTAACACTAAGAGGGGAAATTCTTCCTATGAGAACTTAGACATTAAACTGGTTTGTCTTGCTGAACTGAGTTAAAATTTACGCTGTTTTATTTTGTTAATGTGATTGTATGTATCAAACACACTACAAAAGGATTTTGCGTAAAAAAGGAAAAAGCTTAAGCTGTTTAAGCTGATCAGGTATATCATCGAACTAATCATGAGCTTTTGCCTGTTTCATACTCTTGGTTTCATCAACTTTAAGTGTTGTATCAATATTTTTTTAAACAACTTAATTACTGACAAAACTTTAAATATTTAAAAGTCATACTCCAAAACTACACTGGCGAGAAACATTGGCATTAATTTCGTGACACCAGCAATAATAATACTACAAAAATCAATTAACATTCTGCTTGAAAACGTGTTTTCACTGCTAGGGGGGAAATTCTTCACATGAGAACTTAGGAGGGGAAATTCTGCATATGATCCAAAAAGAAATATGCAATATTTCGAAGCAAATTTGTGAATATTTTCAACAGAAATTAATAAGGTCCATCAAGGAATATTGTCCCTTTTGGCGCCTACTTGTTAAATCTAACTTTAATTTTAATCTACTTATGACTAAAATTAGCCAACCGCCTTACGACTGAAGCAAGGCTAACTTTAAATAGGAAAGCTGAGATATAACACTGGTTTCTGTACGCAGTAGACTTAAAAGTTTTGGAATTTCAGTTGCTAAGTTTGAAGATTCAAATTCCACCTAGGAAAACAGTGATTTCAAGAAATTGACACATATCGCAATCTGTAAGTGAAGCAGTCATAGGAAAAATTGATAGTTCTGCTTAGCTTGTAGACTTAACTTAAGCAGGTTAACGCTGCCGCCAGCGAGGTCGGTTTATAGATTTGTAGCGCTTCTACCAGGGGCTGGTGGACTAAGAGGAAACCGAGGACAAGCCCAATACGGGAGGCGTCTGGCACCCTTGTCTGTGCCCACGAAATCAGGGGCTAGGAGAGAGAAGGGAAGAGGGAGATTCAGCTTTCCATTCATAATTGAAAATAGGGAATTGGCTCAGCCGGGTTTCGAACCACGGCCCTTCTTCTCCAGAATCAGACATGCTAACCAAATACACCACAGGGTCATCGTCATCAACTGAACTCCCGTATCAGGCTTATCAATTTTTCCTATGACTGCTTCACTTACAGATTGCGATATGTGTCAATTTCTTAAAATCACTGTTTCAGGTGGAATTTGAATTTTCAAACTTAGCAACTAAAATTCCAAAGCGTTTTAAAAACTCTAAAAGAAACATTCACTCAAATAATCCTGCAAACTAAGAATGCATAGGGGAAGCACAAGTCTGCTTCCTGAGACTAAGAAATAAAATTTTATGGTTCGAAAAACCGGGTCCAGAAACCTCATCAAGTCTATTTCGCATTTTGTTGGCTTAATTATCGAGACACAAAACCAAGGTTCTAATCAGCCTCTCCAGTTGCAAAAAGCCAGTTTATTAAGGTTTTCCCTGGGTTTTTGACAAACCTGGGTTTAAAAGTCCTGTAGCTTGAAATTATCACAACAATTCGGCTGGAAAACTTCATTATGTCGAAAAGTCTAAATAAATGGACATTAGCTTGCTAAACAAAATTATTTACAAAATTAATACAATCTCAAAATTTTTACATTTGTTCATTTGCATCCATTTGCTAATGATAATAAATTTAACTTCCAGCCAATGCAAAACTGCTGTATATTTGCTGCACCTAAAATTAATTGCTATAATATTCCGTTTACGGTTTAACTAAAATATGATATCCGATTGTACCTAAAAATTAATCAAATATTTAATTGTTTATAACAACTGCTAAATGAGGAACAAAGCAAACTAGATAACTTTCCAAATTAATTAATAAACAAGTTAATTGTAACCATGATCAATGTTTAGATATGAGTTTGGGGGGAGTTAAACCTAAATCGCTCCAAGATATGTTTCTCGCTCAGCTCAGACCTTTTCCCCAAAATCGGTTTTTTGCCTTATATTCGGACTTTACTCTACCCTACTCTACACTACTCTACTCTACTCTACTATACTATACTCTACTCTTGAAAAGGTTACCCACCAGTTTACGGTGGCTGAGGTTCTTTTCGCGACAGACTTTTTAACCTCTTTTAACTCTTTCATGACAAGGATCTAGTTTAGCTTAGCTCCTTTTAGTCTGATTAACCCATTCGCAAAAACGCCCTCAGTAAATGACAGTTATCTACCAAAAAAACCCCCCCCCCCCCCCCCCCCCCCCCCCCCCCCCCCCCCCCCCCCCCTCCCCCCCCCCCCCTCTCCCTCTCTCTCCTTTCCTTTCTCTTTTTTGAAATATTTACTCCACAAACCCTTACCTGCTGAATTAACTTTTTCTCCTCCACCAAAGAATACACTGGTCGCTGGCGTCGAAATCGCACGCTCTTTTTCAGCGTGTTGTGACGCACCATATTTTCCATCCTGGTTGCCTGCACGTCGTAAAGTGCACGTGAAAGCGCCCGATCAAAGTGCACGTCAGAAACCCTATTCTAAGTCGTTCAGTAATATCAAGAGTACATAATACATAAGAGTATGACAAGCGTTCTGAATCAGGAGCAATCACCGCGGCCGATTTCCCACTGTCAATTCAGTCAGACTGAGGCAGAAAGATACAGCACTAGAGGACATTTTGGTCTCAACAATGAGAGTCAACGTCAGCCTGGGAAGGTACAGATTTCAGGGGGAAAACATAATTTCCGTTCTGCCTTTTATTACCTTTATCATCTGAGAGGGTACAAGAGTGAGATAAGGCTATATATTAGACTGGTGGGGAGGGGAGGTGAGTTGAAGTAGAGATAGAGCCTAAAATAATTTCAACAATCTAGTTCAGTTGTACCTAACATTCAATAGGGGAGAAAAATTTAATAAACAGGCCCCAGAATCAGAGGCAGAATGAGTTTTCACTCTCCGGAAAAAAGGGCCGAAAATAGTTTTCTGAAAAATTGCTCATGTTGGCTGTGTTTTTGTGCCCCCCCCCCCTAGGGGGCCCTAAAAGGCGTCAACACAATGGTACCCATTGTGACACAAAATTGTCACTGAAAATGTTCACCCCTTTCTTTGAACAAGTTGTCAGACGCAGTTACGGACTGACGATAAAAAAGCACCGAACGACGAGAACAAAAAGTAGATTAAATGTGTCAGTAAAAGTGAGTTGCTGACAGTTTTAGAGCACTGATTGCGTGGGTGGGCAACAGGAAACTTTACCCTAGCGAGGCAGCAACGGTTTCTTGCGCTCCCCCCTCCCAGCCCGGACTTTTGATTTTTAGACCAATAGCTTTAAAATTTTGTATGCGGTCATGCGGGCATGCTAATAAATTCAAATGTTTAAAAATTTTAGATTTTTAAATTTTTAGGTTGACTGGATGTGCCTGTATTTTAACAAATTTCTCCATAATTAAGGGCTATTTCATAATGAAAAAGGACCCACTTGATAGTTTTTCGAATGATGTAAACGATGACTCGTGAAAAGTTTACTTGTGTCATCTGAAAAATTTAACTGTCTATAATTCCAGAGAAAGTTCCAGAAAACCAAACTCAGTAATGAATGAGTAGTCATGGTTTAAAGTTGATGTCTCCAAAAGGAATCACTACCTTGAAAAGCTACACCTCAGCTTCAAAACCGACAATCGCAGGTTCTAGTTTCCACTCGGACCCAAAAATTTTCGGGTCCTCTCCCAGGTATCGAACTGACACTTCCTATTCTTGGAAAGCAAACATAAACTTGAACCAGTTCAAGTATAGACTAAAGACAGAGAGAGCTGGCTCTCAAGGTTTCTAAACTTCGAACGTCATTAGACAAAGTGCCAGAAATTATTTCTATCATGCGAGCTTAGAGAGCAAGCTCTGGGCACGATTAGAAACCATTACGCCAATTTGAGTACTTCAAATAATTGGACACATTTTGTCGGCAAATGTTCTAATTGCCCGGTTGGCCTGTCTAGATGTAAAGATTGGAACAAAAAAGATTAGACAAGAAATAAAAAAACTGGAATAACTGTTTTTAGTTTTCCAAATATCGGAGCAATCGGTAGGTCAATAGTTGAAAATTGCACCCAGTTGAATAGTCTTAATAACTGATTCATTTTTATCAAGATAGGGTATCTGTTAATAATTATCACGAAACCACTCTTTTGTTGTGATTTCATGTGCGTACGAAATGCAGTCGAGTCGAAGCTCTCGTTGAGTAGACAAACAGTTGTAAGTAAGAGGGCCAAAGCGAAATAATGCAAAAAAATTAGTTACGGAGCTCAATGGGGACAAAACTTGAAAGTTGTCAGGAAACAAATGAGCAAACTTGAGATTATTTGAAAACTGAAATTTTAAGATTTAAAATTTTAAGATTGTCAGGGAATGGAACGACCTTTCCCATTTGAAATGTTGTGAAAAGTATTCAAGGCCATCAAAAAACCTTTAACTTAAATTTGGGAACAAACTCAACTCAGCAGATGGGGCAACCGGTGCTTTGATTTGAATAAATTTTAGGAACCTTTAGGTCCCAGGTGTGATGAAAACTTTAATGGGATCACTGGGGAGTCATAAACTTTCGAAAAGGGGGCAACATTAAGCTTGTCTTGATTAATGCTCAAAAAGGTTGAAGTAAGAGGTCATTAAGTTTAAACTTGCCAAAACGGCACTAAGATGCCAGCTTTATGACGTATGCTGACATACTGCATTGAGTTTAACTTAACTTCACCGTCACATGCGAATTTGATTGTCGAAATTTGATATTTTTAAATTTACAGCTACATAATTTCATCTGACTTGAATCAAAACAAACAAGTTGGCCCCAAAAGGGGCAGTATTCCTGCTTAGACCTGTTAATTATTCAATTACGAACATTGTCTTTAGTTATTTAGAAGCTTGGTTAACGTTTAGAAGCTTCGGGCTTACATTACAATTTCACTTGACATTTCTTTTGTTCCTTTGATATTAAACTACTATTATCTTTTAAAATATCCTACTGAATTTTCGTTTTTTCTTATGAGGCCAGATGTCATTTCCTTTTGCAAACAAAACAGTATTGCACAATGCAATAAGTAACTGCATTGGAATCAGCAGTAAACTTTTAAAAGTACATATTCGATCCCAAATAAACAGGAAAAAGTCTATCTCCAAGACTAAAATTTCATGACTTTTCATTCCGCTGCTCAATTTTTTCTCTCTGGTCTGACTAAGGACCAGGAAGAGCAGGCCTATGCTTGCCATGCCATGATTGGACTGGACTTGTGATGCCCAGCGCAAGCTAGTACCTGCTTACCTACTGCACCTATGTGTAGCTCCGAAGCTACACTAGTGCTCAAAAATCCGCAACCGTGTAGATTGCTGACAGTCGAAGACTGCATAAAAGTTGTCAGTTTTGCTGCTTAAATAGGATCCAAACCTAATTTGCATAATCTGAAAGCAAAAAATCACCTAAGCTAGCCCTGTGTTGAAGATAGGGCGTCTAAATAGAGAAATGACTCACTATGCACAAAACATATTAGTTTTCATTTTATACATTCCTGCTCCAGCAGGAATAAAAAATCCCAATCACAGCGTTGAACTTGAATCATTATTAACTAATATTATTAATTATTATGAAGTTTCATGTTTATAAGCCAGCATATTTGTGCATGTATATTTTAACAAGCGTTAGACTGTAGCATAAAACATTGATTTCCAATATTTTGACAGTAGTATAAAAAGTGAGGGTTCTGGCGCAAAGCGGTCGCGGTACGCAACATGTACTCAAAAGTACAAACTGACCAAATGTACCAACACTCTTGCACGTTCGAGTGATGATCATCACATTGTAATGTAATGTAATGTAGTGTAATGTATTGTAATAAGGCAGCAAACGAACATTCTCTGGGGTCGAAACACGAAAATGTTAGCAAAAATATTCTAGCATTACAACCACAAACTTATCAGGCTCTACAGTGGCTACACTGGTATATGGAAATCGGATTAAAATCGGACTGTAACAAACATGGCGCATTACGTTTACCGTAGTTCATGTTGACCCAAGTGAGAAGGTATTGAGGGGAAAGTTACAGTAGCGTCTTTCCTTTGGTCTAATTAGAAAACTGTGATAATCAGCTTATCTACTAACTAATGTTAATGATTGCGCCCCTGCAAAACTGTAAAAGAACATGAAGTAAGAAATTACTTTTGATTGCATGTGTTTGTCCCAGCGGCAGAGTTAGCATACGCACCTTCGAGTTTTAGATGATTAACAGAATTAGAAATTACAATGGCAAACTCCTGCCCACCAGTCACTATGGAAAACGCTCAAAACAGGGGAAATCCAATCGGATCATTAACCCATTTGCACCTGAGCCGCTAGAGGTTTGAACAAATACTTTCATTAACTTTTCTACTAACTTAGGAAAATTGTCTAAAAATGGCGAGTTGTTGTGAACTTGCATTACAACTGCGAGTACAAATTCAAGCAGATAGCTCAAGCTTGCAGAAATTATTGAACTGTACAGATTTGGTGAGAATAAAGCTCAACAATAATTCGGACTTCCTGAAAATTTTCTGAAAAGTTCCTGAAGCTTTGGACAATGTCCTTGTAAATTACATGAGATTTTTTGAAAATCGTCTAAAGGACAAAAAAGAGGAGGAAAGGAAACGAACACCGGACATTGCTGCAGCAAGTATATATTCTGAACCGTCATGGCATGAACTTCTTTGTGAAAAAAATTTTTTAAAAATAAAATCATCAAAAGAAGCCGATTAAGTTGAAAGATCAGTAGAAACCAGGAACTAGCCGTCGGTGGAAATAGCCCATGTCCCAACATATGAATCCCGAATATCAGCTGATTCTCAAAAATTGCGATAGTTATCAATTTCGATTTCAAAATCCATCTTTGCCGCTTTTCCAACTTTGACTGCCATACTCGCGCTCACTCAATACAAAAATTTTTTAATTGATTTCAGGACCGCCTACTGTCAGCTTCATATATATGTGGTTTCAAAATAAAAAATCAAAAAACCCCCAAATCCAACAATCCCAAAAAAAATCATCAAACCTCACACAAAAATACCAAATCCCCCAACATAAACATCTTCCTATCTCTCTAATCTTCCCAAAAAAACAAACCCAAACAATTAAATCCACAATCCCCCTCCACTATTTCCCCTTCTTCATTCAAAAAACAAATCTCAAAATCCCTCCATCATTTTCCTCACAAAATCAAATTATTCCAAATCCAATCTCATACATACCCACCTTTCCTTCTCCTTATCCTCCCTCTCAAAAACCCAAACCTCAAAACAAAATCTCCTTTCATTTAGTTAAAGCTTTGCTCGATACATAACAAACCTAAATAAACACAATTTATAGAATTGTGCGCCAGGGTAACTTCGCGACTTCTAGCATCGAGTTTCAATATCTACAACTTGCGAAGCTCATGGAATTGGACTTAGGAAAAATTAAAAACGAGCTCGGATTTTTACTTTATCTTTATCTTTTTTTACTGATGATTACATTTTTCATTTTATAATCCTACATATAGGAATTTAGAATACTCAAAATAAACTATGAAAGAAATGTTTTCGTCATAGGATTAAAATATATGAGTTAATAGAATCTAATCCGCTTAGATCAACCAAAATTCACAAAATAAAAAATCGAAAAATCATTTATGCTCTATTTACGCAGTCTTAAAATCTAAGTGCATGCTAAGACCTCGGTGAATTCCTAAATGAGACACAACTAAAGCTTAACGCTTGAATACGAACAGGCTGAGCACTAAAAGTAATATTTGTAATTATTAGATTTATGTTGAACACTCAATAAAAATTTACATTATATGATTACATTAGCTTTTGCTCTCTGACGTAAGTAAGCTAGCTTGACAATTTCACCTACAGAAACATTTGAAGGACGCAGGTCTTAATGAAAATAAGCATAGGCATTCCGAAGACAGGCTTGGCATTCAGGTACGTGACAATTTGACAAGTTACTGTGAAGGCAATGGACGTACTGATAGCCTTGTAGAACTCCTCGAATAATTGCAGCTGCAGCTATTCTGTGTCAGTTAGCCTGACAACCGGACAAATTTCTAAACTTCCAGAGAGGTCATGTGGCTGGGAAATATCCATTACCGCGCAAACAAGTGCTCATATCCGCACTCAGTAGTGACATTTTACTGCCCAATATCCAAACATTCAAAGCTATGGCTGGCGATTCAATTCCCAGCGCTGGAACTAGTATGGCAATTACAGCAACTAACACGACAAAATTCCACACAACTAATTAGTTGTAAATTGTGACCTAATGAGTTTTCAGAAAATTAAAGTACTTAATGAAAGCGGGCCAGGTAGAGTTGCAAACAAGGCCCTTCTAAGGTAAAGTCAGTGTCAGAACAAAGAAAGTTGAAACTCAGGCCTCTTGCTTGAGTAGAGGCTTGGTTCTGTTCGGGGGAGACTTTGTTAATTACAGGGACCTATCTAAACATTTTCATGACAGAAATTGGCTCAGGCTAGACAGTATCATTTGTACACTACTTTTCTTAGAGGTGAGCCTAATTGAACCTTCTTGCCATGTGTGACTGGCTAGGCTGCAGGCATGTCTATTATCAAAGGGAAAATAACGGTGGAAACATTTTTTCAGCCATTACCTTTAGGATAATGTCCGGAAATAATGTGTGAGATTTAAAAAGAGAGACGGATTGAAAATTAAAAAGTGTCTATAGTATAAATAAGTAAACATGCAAAGTCTGTAAAACAGAAAATGAGATGCGTCGAAACTCCCGAAGTCAAGCTCGACACCATAGGATATGAGGAAATATTGGAAATGTTGTAAATGTGGATTGCTTAGAAGTCAAAAAAGTAGTTCCTTAAGCGCCATTTCAAGAAAGGGTAGGGTATAGTCAAATTTAACTAGATCCTTTTCATGAAAGAGTTAAACGAGGGAAAGTCAGGCTTCAGTGGAGTTAATCCGAGTTAAAATGGTGAATTTTAACTCTACTCTACTCTACTCTACTCTGCCCTTTCTTGTAAAGGCCTCAAGAAATATGTACAAAAGTTATAAATTTATTTTACACAAACTTTAGCAATACTTCAAATGATTTCTTAAAAATATCAAAATAGTCAAACTCGTCAAAACTTTTTGTTCTGTTTTGAGAAACATTTGTAAAAGCTAGTGTAACAATCAGAAAACACAAAAATGAAAATCATAACTTTTCCTCAGGATTTACTGTTGTAGCCAAGAGTAAAGCTGTAATGTAGTACGTTATTTTAAAGTTCTGCCCTAAACTGAAGTTTTGTCTACTTTTTGCCAAATATTATACTAGGCATTTTAAACGTTCATTTGTTGATTCCCCTAAACTTCATCGAATTTTTCCGGATGGACTAGCTCCAAAGTCCGCATAAACTCGGATCCCATATTAAAGTTTGTCACATTGTACGGCTATGAGAAGAAGAAACAGTACCGAGTTCTCAGCAAAATGCCTGAATTTGCAATTAGTGACGCACATGAATGGATTACCGAGATTGCTACAGTCCCAATCTACTGGAATGGTTCTAGGACATTGCAAAAAAAGATTTCACTGTCTTTGACTCGTCATGACAGTTCTTCCAAAGGCTTGCCTGAAAACGACTGGAAAAA
>JASAND010015082.1:0-12242 GCA_030248195.1 Trissonchulus latispiculum | reverse complement strand
TATATATATATATATATATATATATGGAAATAAATAACACTGACCTACCCATTGTCCTCCTCCCCCAAGCAGTTTGTTTCACTATTTTATGATATCAAAATCCAATTCTTTTCGTCATTACTACTGCACTTTGTAATGGCAAGCCAGCACTTAACTGCGTACACGTTAGGCTGACCGTTAATTATTTCATGAAGGATCTTTATGTTTTAAGCCAGGTTTTCTCATACTTCGAGTAATGTTGTGTTTTCAAATTTGGTATACGAATTGACTAAAACCTACTGCAGGGTTGTTTTTCCTAGTTTTCTGTTTGAGTTAAAAACAACCGAGATATCGCATGTTGAATTTTGAAAAATAGCACCAATCTGCGTTTTTAATAGTTTCTTTCGACATGCTAAACAGTAACCAAAATGCTGAAAAATGAGATATTCCTGTCTTCGCATTCCAAATTTCTGTAATCTACCATAATTTAATCCAAAGTAATTCTTTTTCAAAATTTCATTTTAATTTTTCCAAATTGTGAGTTACCACTCAACTATGAAAGCTACGTTTTTTGAAAATACGCAAAATTTTGGTTATTAAATGGTGTAAAGTGGTCAAACATGTAGGTTGCCATTTAAATTTTTTTAGTCTATACCAGTGCGGTAAACGATACCACCACCTTAAGGTGATCTTCTCAATTTTAGCAATGTATGGTTCAGAATGCGGCAAGGAAGAGTGCATGCTAATCCGTTGCATTTGGACACTAATTTTAATGATTCTTTTTTACATTTAGAATGATTGCCACAATTGTCATCGTTGCTGTCGTCGTTTTAACAATATACTACCTCTTCCGTCGTGACAATTCCGGCCTACCTCCCGGCCCGCCTGGATTGCCGCTGATTGGTCATTTGACCATTTTTAAGTCGCCCGATCCCTATAAACCGCTTCTTAAATGGAGCAAGGAATATGGACCTATTGTGAAACTTAATTTCGGCAGAAAAACAGTGATCTCACTCAACTCCATTGAAGTCGTCAAGGAGGCACTGGTGAAACAGGCTGATAATTTTGCCGGGCGTCCTGACAACTACATTTTCAATAAATTAAACGGTATGTGAGAATTTTAGAATAGTTGTGTGATTTCATAGCTATGTAAAGATTTAAGTTCGCCTTGTAGAAACATCCGGAATTTAAAATGGTAACTTAGATATTAAACTGTATTGTCAAACTGGAAAACCTGTAATCTATCCTATGGTTGGTAACAGGGATTACGGTTGTTGTGGGCTATTGCTGTGTGAATGCTGCAGCTTAATTAATTAATAATAACACATCAATATCAATTAATAACAAATATTACTTTTCGAGAAAAATTAGGGTCAAAGGCAAACATTGGCCATCGTTTGTCTTCAACTCTAGAAGTTTTAACCACTCCAAAATTGCTTATAGCCTGAGGCTAATAAATTTCATTCCACTGTTTTCAGTATTATTATTTTTATAATAACTTTGCAAATGAAAACCAAGTTCCTAATGCATAAAATCATTATTTGGTCGCAATCAGAAAGGCTTCCAACTAGTAAATAATTTCAAGGCTACTTGGATTCATGGCTGGTATCGCAGCTTTAATCTACAGCCTTACTAATGAATGATGATTACTTTATGGTTTGGTTTCTTCATAAATATGATATTTCAGAAGGTGATTATGGTATTATTATGAAAGATGGTGAAATGCAAAGGGAGCACCGTCGATTTGCTCTACAGGTTCTGCGAGATCTGGGATTTGGCAGACCAATTATAGAGGAGAGAATTCATTATGAGGTAACGTCATTATTGTAAACGAATATTTTTTAATTATTTCAGTAAGCACATATTGCATTAAACGGGTTGAATATTTAAGACGCGGATGAAACGGATTAAAATTAGGAAACAGCTCAGATTAAATTTAACTCTTCATTTTTTATTCCAATGTTGGTTTGACGAAACAAGTTCCGATTTAATCCTACATGATTTGGAATTAAATCTTACAAGAAATTAGATTAAATTAAAGTCATTAACTAATCTAACTGGCTATTAATCTGTATTATAAAGCAACGCAACGGATTAAAGGATTAAATTTCCTTTAATCCGTTGCGTTGCTTCATAATACAGATTAATTTTAAACAATTCCTTTGATCTTTAGTCGGATACAGGGCCACTATGCCTACTAATGATATGCGACTCTTCCTTGCCTAATTTCCTCGTTACAAAATTAAAAATTTGTTGCTATAAAGTCATGAACAGTGATCGTTGATCAAATTGATCAAAATAAATCTGACAACCATGCCGACGTAGTCCGATAAAAATTAGACAAGCTGCGCTTAGTGATTACTTTAATATACATGTTATGAACTGTTCGTGTTTACAGTATTTTGAAGGCTATGCTAAGTCAATTTATAAACTCAAGTAGTTGCAGTAGAGGTTGTCTGCTGCGCTGATCTTTTTGGTGACTTGACTGACTACTGACATTAAGTTGTACTCATGCACTACTTTGGAAGTAAGTGCAGTTACTTCAAAATCAAAATTGATTGGCATGACGCTTTCGAAACCGTTCACATTCTAAGGTTTAATTTTCTTGCTATACATCGTTTCGTGTACAATATCATTCTGGTGCCGTAGTTTGCCCGTTCAGCCAGGTGCAAGTTCCCCCTTTATTTTAGGTCGGTAATTTTATGGACGACTTGACTAAAACCTGTGGGCAACCGCTAGACATATCGTTGCCTCTTAAAGTATGCGTCGTCAACATCATTATGAGCCTACTATTTGGCAAATCCTTCAAAAACGATGATCCTGGCTTTGATGAGTACCAAGCTAAGTTGGCAGGTAAACATGATTAGATAATGCAATTCTTTGAAGCAGAAGCAGTTTCCTCTGAGTAAATGAGTGAAAAGACTAAAGTTGTGAATAAATTAATTAAAGCCTGAATTGGTGGTCAATTTGACAGTAGGGGTTGCAGGTTAGTCTGCTTTTCTGTTTAACTAGCCTGCGACAATTCACATACTATACTTCTTATTTGTGTGTGCAGTATCAGTATCTCACTCTTTCTAGCTGCGATAGCCCCGCAAAGCATAGTACCAAGAGTCCATGATTTTCTTCTATATATTAGAAGAAGAGTAAGCCACAAGAGGGCTCCTCTTCTTGGCATTGCGTAACGGTGCTCCGACCACAATACGCGAATGTTCCCCCGTTTGGGGGGGGGGGTCGCCAAATCATAGCCCCTCCCCGTTTGGTGGGGGGGGGGGGGTAGGCAGGCTGATTCTGGCTTTTGAAAAAGGGTCCCCGGGTGGGGGGGGGGTCGACCCAAGAGGTCCCCGGTTGGTGGGGGTATGCAAAAGGGGTCCCCGTTTGGGGGGGTCACAAAAAGTGGTCCCCGTTTGGGGGGGGGTCGCCAACAGCCAATCAGAATGATCAAAGCTTAGCCTGCGTGAGCGACCCCCCCCCAAATGGGGACCCATTTTCGAATAGAACAAAAACTACCGTAATCCTCTGCTCTACCCCCCCCCCCACCAAACGGAGGGGGGGTGTCTGCAATCTGATTGGCTGTTGGCTACCCCCCCACCAAACGGAGACCTCTTTTTGGCTACCCCCCACCAAACGGAGAGGGGGTATGCGATGTCGATTTGGTCGACCCCCCCCCCAAACGGGGGAACATTCGCGTATTGTGGTCGGAGCACCGTTACGCAATGCAGTGAAGAGAAGCCTTCTAGTGGCTTACTCTTCTTCTTAATAATAGTGCAATTATGCACTCTTGATAGTACCTTTGCTTCTGCCCCATCAGCCATATTTTGTATGACTCTCACTATGTTGCCTGGATGCCAACCACACAGCGGCCAGAGGGTAGCTAGCTGAAGAAGAAAGGTGGTGGTAGACTAAATTGGTCATCAATTGTTAACTACTGATTCTTGGTCTAGCTACTGTAGATTTGTTAACATCCATTCACATGTGTACATCTAAATTTTATTAATTTACAGAAAATATTGTATTAATCCAACAAGCTTCTATCCTGACCTTCTTTCCAATTCTAAGAGCTATCATGCCTAATGGATTTGGTCTTAGTAAAGCCATCGAAAATCAAAAATACTTACGACAATTCCTGCTTAAACAGGTTGAGGACCACAAGCAAAGGATGGATGAAGATAATGGTGAGATAATTAATCATTATTATAATCTTATGCATTCATTATGATTAATGGCTCGCTGTATACTAAAGCTTCCAATACATTAAAGCATCGTCAACTGATTGAAACTGTCATTTAAGGTGGTGATAGCTTTTTGGCATGTATTGCTGATTGATTGAATGCACAAATAAAGACAAAATTTGATGAAACTTTCTAAAATAACTTCTTTTACCGGTCTACAACCATCCGATGGTACCGCTTCAAAAATTCGACGTTCCCGTGCAGGAGAGCCTTTGTTGATTTCTGACAGTTAGACAACAGCTGCGTACCTACGATTATATTCATTCGAAAGATTTTGTTGTGCTCTACATTTTTGCTTTTTCTTTTTGCTTTTTGCTTTCAAGTTTTTCGCTATCGTGAGATATTACCAATTTTCTGATTTTGAAGTCCAAAACTTGTCATTCTTGCAGAAATCAAATATTCAAATGTTTCTTGAGCTATGTAAACCATATAATTAAACTAAGGATGTCAATTTGAAGGACTCACAAATGCCAATATCTGCGGCATGATTTGCTGCATAAACACGATCAAATTTTTCCACCGATTGAGGAGCATTAAATATGCATGCTAGAGGGTTGCCGCTTAGCATATGTGTTTACACAAAAATACCTCGGGACCATTTTTAGTTGCACTGATTGCTGCTTTCTAGCTAGAGTGGTCGCTTGCCAAAGCTGGGAAAGTAGGCAAAACACAAGTTGCGCAGTGTTTTTACAGTTTAGTTTACAAAATAATAATAATAATAATACAGTTTAGCTAATTTAGCCAGAGCGATTTCATAACAACTAAAAAAGGATCCCCAGATATTTGATGGAGGTATCGAATGCTATAACCAATGTCTTTCGAAAAAATTTACTTCAGTCTGCAAAAAATCTGAAAAATTATACTTCTTCAAAAATCCGTTAAAATGTTTCTGGAAATCCAAAATTTGTTTCATTGTGTTCATTAAAAAGAAAATTGTTAGGTTGCTTTTTAAATGGCTTGAATATAACTTCTTAACTGCAAGCAAGAGTACATAATATAAGAGTGTGCCATTAGGCACACTCTATGTTATCAGAGCAAAAACTATGCTCTGCTCACTAACGGCCCACCCCCCCCCGCAAATTAGACCCTTCACTTCAAAGAATTTTGAGCGCTATGTTTATGTTCTAAAGCTCGAAGCAGGCACAAAATTCGCGCACGCACTGCTTGTGTTTTCGAGCTTAAGCACATAAACATAGAGCGAGTGAGCGTACCCCCGTTTCGACTAGGTACTGATTTGCGGGGGGGTCACTAGGGTCTGATTTGCGGGGGCTTAAGCTCGAAAACACAAGCAGTGCGTGCGCGAATTTTGTGCCTGCTTCGAGCTTTAGAACATAAACATAGCGCTCAAAATTCTTTGAAGTGAAGGGTCTAATTTGCGGGGGGGGGGTGGGCCGTTAGCTTGCAGAGCATAGTTTTTGCTCTGATAACGTAGAGTGTGCCTAGTGGCATACTCTTATTATTATGTACTCTTGCTGCAAGTAATGAATGACTTGTCATTTTGCTAAGGCCTAACATATAAAAGCAAATTACTTTTTACTTCGATAGTCAGTAACTAGAAAATTCGTTAAAGATGATCAGCATGAATCTGTAAATGGTTTATGTAAATGGTACATGACTTTTTTCTTCTTTCTCATTTATAACATATGCTAAGGTAAATGCTTATTTAGATACTTACAACGATTACACAGAAGCTTTCCTGCAGAAAATATATAAAGACTCCAACAACAATACCAGATCCACGTTCACTTTGCTGCAACTGACAGCCTCTCTCTGGGATCTGTTCAATGCCGGATTTGAAACCACTGTAACTACCATTCTGTGGGGAATTCTGTACCTGTGCTACAATCCAGACGTCCAAGAAAAGTTCCAGAAAGAATTAGACGAATCAGTGGGACGTATCCCAAACTGGGACGATCGCGGTCAGTTACCCTATGTTAATGCTGTGATCATGGAATGCCAGCGATTGGGAAATATTGTCCCTCTGGGTCTATTTCATCGGAATTTGGAGGCAACCACAGTTGCAGGATATAAAATACCCAGGAATTCTATCATCATCGTGAATCATACAGCCGTCATGTTGGATGAACGTCATTTTCCGAATCCGGAAAAATTCGACCCAGAGAGATTCCTACCTGGCCTTCCAGAAAATTCGGAAGAAGTCCTGAAGGTCCGCAAGGAAGCCGTTATTCCGTTCTCTCTGGGACGAAGAGCGTGCTTAGGAGAAACGTTGGCACGAATGGAGCTGTTTCTAGTAATGACGTCCTTCTTCTATATGTTCAAAGTTAGATTTCCCGAAGGAGAATCGAAGCCTTCCATGGAACCGCGATGTGGAGTAACCCTGGCGCCGAAACCGTTCACGATTGTTCTAGAGAAACGTTTATCCTAATAACTATTAAAAGCCCTGCAAACGGTTTAGCAAAGTTATTATCTTCGACTGTAGTACGATAGTTCGGCAATACCGTTAGTTGCAGTTGACATTTGTTTATAAAATATTTTTAAAATGATTGCTGTGCTTCGGTTTATTAGTATGTTGGTCCATGTTGTCAAGCTTTTGCTAACACTGTTGTGCTGCTGCCTACTGTCAGAAATGGCATCTGTGGACATCAGGGGCCGATCCTATCAAAGTCTTTAACCCGGGTTAAGGGGGTGGGCGCGATTTTTCGACCATCTCCGATTTTTCCCATTTTCACATATTTTGTAGTCCTCATGGGTCCGCAAAACAAGACAAGTGCGTTTGTTGCAAAACTTTTCCTATCATTCACAATAGCCCTCCAAAGGTGACCCCGACATGTGTTAAACATAGGAAAATGAAAAAGTTAGGAAAATTTTTGTGCTACCAAAAGTTTGAGCGCTGTGTAAGAGCAAATCGGCTTCCACGCGGTGTCAACCTAATTTGGACTAGGTAAAGTGCTAATATCTATACGAGATTATTTTCCGTAGGGTTGCTGATTTTATACGAATTTTCAAAGTCCGGAGAAGTCGATTTTCGCTCAAAATCGCTCTACGAGTGTGTAGGTCAGTGGACGTTTTGTCCTGTCCTGAACTAACCCTTTGATGTAGAAACTTCGCGTTTAGATATTAGCGCAGTATATTGTTAGAGCTTTATTTTGCATATAATCAATCCCTATCAGGCCTTCTCAGTAGCTCACAGTTTTGGTAGCAGAAATTCCATTTTTCCTCAAAAATCGTCATTTTTCGATAATTTCATGTTTGCTGCTTCATAAGTCAGTCAAATCTTAAGGTATCTCAATAAAATTTGGCATGCTAATAGGCTGGCATAAAACCTACCTGTATGTAAAGTTTCATGCCAATAGCCTGTGTTTATCTCTGGTGACATACCACGATAGCATGGCGGACACGGACACCTATGGGCAAAAAAATTCAAATTTTCAACTTTTTCAAATATAGCCATATTTTATATCAAATTGAAGCTCTCGATGTCCTGAACATTTTATCTTCTTGCACAAAGTCTCTACAAAGCAGTATGAGAAAGTTAGAGAGAGTTAAAGTTTGAAGCAAATGACAGTCGGAATAAGCTTTACCAAATCGTCCAAACGCCGTGTTTCGCTCGTTGCTTGGCTTGCCACTGCAATTTATGCGGTAATAAACACTTACAGGTAAAGGCTTTAAATTGATGTATTTGTCATGCCACAGTCTCTTGTCATCCTATGTGTTCGCGACTTCGAAGCCCTCAGCGAGGCATACTAACGTAAATACTAAATTGTAGGGATTTGAACTGCAATATTTGTAGACTGGATTGACCCTGGACTCTAAAAATTTGTCTTGTTTTTGGGCACATATGGGGGTATATAATACCCAAAAATGAGCGAAATCGGTGACTATAAAATTTGGTACCTGGCGACCCCCCCCCTTAAGTCGCTAATCCGGGTTATGAATGGGTTACTAACCCAAACCCCAACCTATCAATACTTTCCTACCTGGGTTGGTTAATCCAGGTTTCAAAATGGGGATAATAGACTATTTTGGGGCTAGTGTTAACAACGTTTAAACCCGGGTTAGCATAACTGAGCCCTAAGAATGTTTGATTGGACTGGGTTAACCCCGGGGTTAACCTAACTCTGAAATTTTGGGGTTAACTCCAAAATGAGACTTAAGGGGGGGGTTACTAAAGGTTTGCCCCGACGTTGTCCGATTGGCCTACTTTTTGGCGAGGATATAGAGCATGGGTGTGGTCTAAAAATATCGGGTCCTGAGATCTTAGCTGCCTTCCAGCCGTGTGCAGCCGTCGCGTTTATGTGCCCGACCCCCATTTTTCACAACTACCAACGTAATTAATTAAAAATTTCTGCTGACTGCTAGGCCCAAGCTTCAACGCTTCCATGCGTCAATATGATTTGGTACATATGTCCCTACCTTTTGAAAAATACTGGATGTCTGTATCTTATCTGCATCTAAGGGAATTACTCTTCAAAGTTGAAGTTTCGGCAAAAATTTAAAAATTTTATTACTGGTGCGAGCTATAAGGCTGTAATTTGGCATAAAAGGAGGCCCTATAGGAGTACTCATTTGTGCCAAATGGCAAGAAATTCTGGCGCGTGAAAATTTTTTGTGTCAACTTTAATCTTCAAAAATTTCCAAAAAAGCCTTTTTTGGGCAATGGTACTTCAGAAATCGAAAAAATCAAATTTTTTGAAGTTAAAATTTTTTAGATATTTGAACTCGTCGAGGTCGAGAACACCCCACAAAATATTTCAGCTCGATTAGTGAAGGTTTGCGACTTCTATGGCTGCAGAAAGCCTCTACACAGGATCCGACAGACTGAAAATGGCGGTTTCGGCAATTTTTGACGATTAAAGTTGACATAAAAAATTTTTCACGAGGCAGAATTTCTTGCCGCTTGGCACAAATGAGTACTCCTATAGGGTCTCCATTTATGCTAAATTACAGCATTATAGCTCGCACCAGTAATAAAATTGTTCTTTCGCTAGCCAAAATTTTTTAAATTTTTGCCGAAACTTCAACTTTGAAGAGTAATTCCCTTAGATGCAGATAAGATACAGACATCCAGTATTTTTCAAAAGGTAGGGACATATGTGCCAAATCATATTGGCGAATGGCAGCGTTGAAGCTTGGGCCTAGCAGTCAGCAGAAATTTTTAATTAATTATGTTGGTAGCTGTGAAAAAGGGGGGGGGGGGGTCGGGCACATAAACGCGACGGCTGCACATGGCTGGAAGGCAGCTAAGATCTCAGTACCCGATATATTTTTGACCACACCCATGCTCTATATCTCCGCCAAAAAGTAGGCCAATCGGACAAAGTCGGAGCAAGTCGATTTTAGTAGCCCCCCCCCTTAACCGGTTAAGCTTAACCCCATTTGATAGGACCGGCTCCAGAAGGAGGGAAAACACTTTTATAGTCATTTTTGGACTTAGACTGACATAATTACAAAGAAACTATGATATCATAAATTGTATTTATGCTGGCCCAGAAATTGCTGACATATGCAAATTAGCTATGCAAATTATCTCGTAATTCTTTTCTGATGCTCTGCGTGTTCTTCACTTACGTTTTTTCTTTCCTACTGACAAGTTGTCTTTGCTGCCTGGTAACGCGGGGGCTGCGTTTTTCCTTCACCGAATTCTTTGTCGGCATTTATTTTTTGATGACTGTCCCACCATTCGGGCGGGCTGGTTCCCCTGGTTCTGGCTCGGGGCGAGCCTCTTCGTGTCATCAGTGGCCTCTGGCTCCAAACCGTCGGGTAGTTTCCTGAAGTCGGCTCTTCGCTTCAAGTCCAACAGAATCATATTGCTTTCCTTGTCAAACTAGAATCTAAGACGAAGAAAGCGAAGAAGCTGGCTCATCGTTATCGCCACCGCGGCTCAGATATGCTTAAGCCTCTTAAGCTTAAGAAGTCTATCAGCAAGTCTATTAAAAGCGTAAGAAGTGGTCCCTAACGACTCTTGCTTTTCAAACATCATCTGTGTTTTCTAAGTCCAAGGATCTCGGCCTTACTCCGGCCTCTGTGGGCTACATCACTTTTTTTTCAAGCAAACGTTTATTTGGGTAGAAAGCAAAACAGTTTCCATGTCTTTGAAAGTTTGTGAAATTACTGTTTTGTCCTCGTTGAGTAGTTAAGCAACTCAATGTTCCGTAAAGAAACCCTTCCTGCAAGATTAAGAAATATACTCAACTGAACTAAACTCTCGTTATTGAAATGTTGCCATTAATGTTTAACCGCTATTACAACGTCTATACTTAAGTCCGAACAACTTCTTTGTTAATTCATAATCAATGACGTAAACTAATCAAAAATTCATAACGATAATGATGAATACTTCGGCTAGCTCTATTTCGAGCTTGGACTTGGATCCAATTTTTAGTCTTCTAGCAGTCCTACTTTGATTTGATGCAATTCGACGTATATATTGTACTGAATTATATATTGTACAGTACACATATATGCTGAATTTATCATATGTGAGCTTTCAACTATCGATAAACAATTGCAAGCAACTCAAGGCAAATTTCAAAAGATTTGTCGGTTAAACTCAATAAGCCAAGAGAGCATAACGATATAAGTATGTCAACAGACAAGTCTATGTAATGAGAACAAACCCAATGGAGGTAGTACTAGAATTAGTGTCCGGTAGAGCTTGACCACCTTCGTGCCTATTGTCCTCCTCTGGCATTACCCCACATAAGTTCGGGGTTCAAACAGGGGTCACTAACTTTCTTAGTTTAATGCTGAACTTAGCAGGGCCCCAATTTGGGAGGAAGTCTAAGCTTGTGTGATACCTACATGCCTAGAAAACATATTGAGCAAGTGTGCTATCTATCTATCACCGTTTGCGACCGTGTAACCGGGAGTCAATTTTAGGAAGGGGTCAGGCGGTAGCTTGCTGGGCAAAGTTTTTCTCATCGCTCAGAATACGGTTAGTGTCATTTAACCAATGACTACCATGTACAGCTCGGGTACATTTTATTCTGCTTCATGTCTATTCGGAAACTTGACAGCAACAAACTTCTAAATCTCTGCTCTTCCACGTGTTTGACACTCCTTTATATACACCCTAATTTTTACTAGGGTGCCAGAATTTCATTGGACAAGGAAGAGGTAATTTAGGTGCTTAAACTAACTACAATTAACTATTAGTTACGTTAAATAAATAAAGTTCAAGAACAAGCTAAGCGTGCTTGCTTTTGCCTGAACTAAATATGACTTTTACATAGATTACAATAACAAATTGTGTTTTGGCACTGTGACAAGTTATTGAATAGTATAACATGTTTTCATCCTAATAGACAAATCCATTTATGTTTTACTATAAATAAAAATTGTGTAAATAGCAGTTTCTAAGATTTAATGCAGCGTCTTATTTTGACAACTCTTATTCAGTACTTCTAGAGCAAATGCAAACATTTGAAAGATGCTTAAGAATGAAAATCCCATCTGAAATCACACATAAGGCCATAATTAGGTTTATTACGATTGACTGAGGATTTGATATCAGTGACAAAGCAAACTAGAGATGCAACCGTGTCAGAACCATGCCTGAATTCACATTAGCTGTAATAACGAGTTATACACACCACATTGATCATATCCCTTGTTTCTATTTAACCCTATTTTGAATTATTTTATTATTCGAAGATTAAAAATATTTAAATTCTTATTTTATTGCAATTAAAAATTCTATTTCCTTGACTCGCTTACCCAGGCAGCAAACGTTCCTCCTACTGCTGCAATCATGCCCGCCATATCATACTTGAAAGATTCTTTATAGACCTCTTCTCTAAGACTACGGAACTGGATCAACAATTCCAAGGATACTGTACTTTGATTATATGTAATATCAGTCTTCATTCTAAACGCAAAGTATCAACGCTTTACTCAGCGTATTTTCAGCACAAATACAATTCAGTTGAAACAAGCTCCCTTCAGCAGAATGTCAACAAAGTCTAGATCGTCCAATTTATTATTATCATGCGACCCTAGTTTTCCATTTTTATTGAGCACAATTTCAAGTTCCAATTAAGCGTTTTCAAAAATTCTATATACTGCAGCTCATTC